>JARYHS010013630.1:204456122-204653881 GCA_031002005.1 Vandiemenella viatica | reverse complement strand
TGAAAATCTTACTACTAGTCACAACCCGGAGGTTGGTTGGAACCTCCCGAAGGAGGCGTACTAAGTGATTGTGTCCAAGGTAGGAAGGCCAGTTCCTTTTTTCTGGGACCTACAGTTTAACGTGTAATCTGAACCACGGAGCGACCTAGCATAGCTCATATGATTAAACATAACACTTAAAAAACCTGCACTCACCCTGATTTGAACCCTGGACAGGCAGCAGTGAACCTTTGAAAGCAAGCACCTTAACCACTTTTTTCTGAGTTACCAGATCACCCGAAAGTTATGAATCTAAAATTAATATTATGATGATAAATATTGGGTTATTACTGTGTCAAATATGTTCTTTTCTTTCCAAACTTTCCTAGCCCATTTTATTCCTGCGACGTAACTATGAACTGTGATGTTTGGGATACAGACTCTCAGTAAGCTGACATAAACGAATATTGTTGTTAAGTGTATTAAGAATGCTATCGATTAAAAATCGAGAAGGAGATTTTTTTTATGTCTTTAGTTCCTCTACTGGTTTGATACAATCCTCCATCCCTTTCTATCTTTCTCTAACCTCTTCATCTCAACATACCCCTTACAA
Source organism: Vandiemenella viatica (assembly GCA_031002005.1). Lineage (NCBI taxonomy): Eukaryota > Metazoa > Arthropoda > Insecta > Orthoptera > Morabidae > Vandiemenella > Vandiemenella viatica. The sequence goes on along the minus strand of JARYHS010013630.1, from coordinate 204,653,289 downwards.
CCCACATCATCAATTATGTGCTTCATATATTCTAATTTTTGTGTACTTCTACAGTTCTTTCCTTCGACAGTACCCTACACTAGCAAATTAAACAAACCAGAATGTTTTAAGATGAGACCCACCACCTGGTTTCTTCTTCCCGTAAGACTCTTCAACAAGCTTTCTTTCCCGTCCATCATTTCCTAAGCACGTTCATTTCGTGGAAGGAGAAATAAATTATTTGAATTTAAGAGTTTTCATTACTAATTTAATGTGTGCTACTAACGAGATTATTCTGTAAATGTGCAATGCTTTTCTCTCTCAGTTTACTTGGTTTGGTGTAAATATTGATGGACGCTATCTTTTGTAGCCGGCTTGTATTTCAGGGCTCATGACAGGCAATTCAAATCACGAAATGATTTGATGAATATAGACAACCACATTAACATAATATCTTCCCCTTCTTCCCACACAAGGATTAGGCCTGTTGACCTGTTCCGGCTTCAGAAATTATTTCCATCTGTTCCTTGATCTTTCTCTACTTCTTCTACGTTTCTGAATACATTGGTTTACTGTGTTTGCTAACAGTGTATCACGCATTCTATATAGATGCTCTCTCCAGTTATTTCTATGTCTCTTTGTGTTGTTATTTATACGTACTATGTATTTCTAACCCCTCACTTATTATTAGATCTAGCCTTGTGCATCTCTTTACAGGTCTTTGGAACTTCATCTCTGTTGCTTATATGCGGCTTTTATTTCTTCTCTTCATTACCCATGACTCACTTCCATAAAGAAGCATAGCAATTGCCATCACTTCATAAAAGTTTACTTTCGTATCTCTGCGCGTTCTATTTTCAAATGTTTTAGCTATCGTTCCACACATTATGTGAAAAGTGCTCACTTTCTTCTTTTTCGATTTTGGTCTACTTTGCACCACGGGAAGTACTGGTTTACTGGATCACCGTTTCTTCTTCTCCCAGATTTGCTTATTCTTTTACTGAGGTTCTTTCTTCATAGCAGGTGGTCTTGTATTTGTATCTTGTTCCTGGAATCTCCCTGAAACCTGCAATATCGACGACCTTTACAGGGCAAGCGAGAAGGCCATCAAGATTGCGGAATTCTGGTCACATTCTATTTAATTGTGTTTATAGTTTATATTAATTAATTAATGTTATTTGTTTTTTCAACTGTTATGTCCTGGACACGAGAAATAAATAAATAAATAAATTTGAACTTATCAATTTAGTTTGAAACACTATTCGTGTTCAATTTATTATTAATATCTTTGTTTAAACTGTAAGTAATGTCACAATCAAGGTAGTTATAGTTCGAAACAGGTTCGACAAATGGACTATTTACAATTATTTTTGCTTGAACGGTGTCTCGACCACAGATAACCATTTTTTGTTTAGTTCGTGGATATCTTCAGGTTGTACTGCTCTGAACATATTTTCAATTCGCGAAATACGTTTATTAATATATTTTCAGTACCCTCTATTACCAGTAGTTCGTTAGGAAATAACAACATATTAAGGTATGTACCTTGACCTAAGTCTAAATCCTTCGTTGGATATTCATTTTGCCACATATTGATGGTTTCGTTCAAATGTCTGTTAAAAAAATATGGGGAAATATTATACTATCGTCTAACACCGTGGCTAATTGTTAATATATGCTCTTCCTTTCTTTTTTGGGCAGTATCTTCTTATTACAATACAAATTCTGCATAGATTCAGTAATATTTGTCCGATATCTTATGCTCTATAGGATTTTTGTATCTACTGTGTCAAAAGTCCACAAATGCAATGTACGTGGGTAGGATATAATCCCTCCTCTCCTCTATAATTCTTTTTTAATATGTAATTATCTTAGCAAGAACGTCCTGTCCTAAATCGATTATGATGTTCTGATAATTTGGCTTCTGGTATTGGTCGCAGACTGTCACTGATTATCCTGACATAGATTTTATATCCTGCATTCAACATATTTATTCCTCTATTACTATTTGTGTTGGTTCTGTTTTCTTTATTGAAAGTAGAGATTATTTGATATTCTCCACTGTTCAGGTACTTTACCTTTAGACCAGCACATTTTTATACTCCATTCTCATTCGCCCATATTTAAGTGATTTTACAGTTAGATCATACCGCTTTTCTGATTTTTATTTTGCTTAAAGCTTCATTTAACTCTTGTATCTTTCTCTGATCTAGTCCTTCTGTTTCTGTAATTATTACTTCTAGTATCTCCATTTTGTCATCAAACCACAGTCTTCTGTAGTGTTACGTCCATTCTTGCAGTTCTATTACGACGGTATGTTCAGTGTTTCATCCTGTTCTGTTCTAGCTACTTTGTATTTTAAATGAAAAGTCCATGCGCACATAAACATAATTTTCTATTTGACTGCCAAATTTATCCCAGTTTTCTGAATGTGCTTGCCTTAAAATGGATCTTATTCCATTTCTTTTTTGGTAATAATTTTCTTTTGCCTGATCTATACCATTCTGTATACACGTCAAATAGGTTTTTGATTTTCTTCCATTGATTTTTTTTCCATTCCATATCCTTGCTGTCTCTGTTTATTCTAGTGTTACTTAACACTTATGCTGCTATTCTTGTGACGCATTCTTTTATATTATGCCATTCTGCATCTATATTTTCGTCTGTTGATTTTCTAACAGTGATGTAGTCAGACTCCTTTCTTTTTTGTGTCACTTTTCCTCCATCTTTTCCATAGTGCTAGTATGCTTACTAGTAGAAAATGGTCTGTAGATATGTCTCTACCTCTGAAAACCCTTGTGTTCTGTACCATTGATTTTGTTCTTTCGTAACACAGTCTATCAAGGATCTCAGTCCCCTAGTACTACAGGCATATTTATGCATCAGTTTTTTACGGAAGAATTCTAATAATTAAATACTCCGATTTATTAGTTCAGTCAATCTCCATCTGTAGAGTATGGTAAAATTATTTTTTGTCACTGTCCCTTGTTTCTTCTGGTACATATAGATTATCGGGATTTTAAATCTGGCACTAACTATCATTTCATTTAAATACTTGCAGGTTGCAAAAATTGTCTTAAACTTTTGATAAATTAGTATTCCCAACCTTTACTGACGCCCTTTTACCTTGTTTGACTCCGTTGTAAATTTCCAGACTTTGGTTCCTGTTCGTTTTTTCTTGGTCTCGCTGATTACTGCCATGTTGATATGGTTGGTTCTGAGCTGTTTTTATAATTGTAGATCTTTCATTCTGTTTGTTATAGCAGATATATAGAAGATGGAAACTTGGAATGTGAGAGGTTTCAGCGTGAAAGAGCAAGACATCTATAAAATAAAATATACCACCACACAATTTCAAAAGAACACATCAGTATTCAATTAAGATCCAGCTAACTCGCAAACTGGTTCGATACACTTTGCTTACAACATTGGGGACAATCTCATCCTCATTACATATATAATATCACACCTTTAGCTGAATTTCCAATTGCTGCAATTTCTTCTTACAAAGAAATCTTTCTTAAGTGGAATGTAATAAACAGTACAAACATGTTATAGTGAATATCTGAATCACAAAGTGTAATAACTTTCTGAGTCAATAATTTATTTTTTTGTAAACTGTCGCTGCTGCCATACACTATCTCATATACTTTCCTGATATTTTTTCAGTGAGAAAGCATCATCAGAGGAATACAATAAACTCGAATACGAGACTACAAGCCTGATGAAATGAAAACTGCGCCATGGCCTGCCTCGTTGTTACCGTGGCGAGAGTGGTCAGAATACCAGCGACAGCATCGCATTGCTTCACCGTCTCGCTATATCTGTTCAAAATGCACTTATTCATTACATATTTTCTCACTACGTCCTGTTAGTGCCACTTGGTACTTTTGGTACTATCATTCAAGTGACCTAGTTAGACGGAAGTACTGTAATCGACTTAGTGACGAACTAATAAGCGTCGTTGTTCCTTACTTCAACGGCTTGTGTTCTGTTATAAAAAAATTTAGCGCTATATGTTAATAGTAATAATTTTGAGCCACTAAGATAATGTTTCAAATAAAACTGTTACTGTGAAGCATATTGTTTTTTTTAAAAAAAAAAGCACAAAAAACAATAACAGAAATCAAGAAAAAATTCCCCGCTGGTGAAACAGCTGTAAGCATTTTTTTCTTTTACGAAAAGATTTTTCAATGTTGCTGATACTGTACGTTAGAAGTGAAGCGATATCAAGGAAAAACTTACGTCACTAGTTAATTTCAACCAGAGAATATTTATTGACTGAAACACAATAGAAGTAACGGAGTAAACGGTAGCTGAAAATTAAATGCCGTGGTGCAGTAAGAAAATAAACTGAAGGTAAATCAATGCTTGTTTCAATGGAGTAGTATTTAAAACTGTTGCAAATATCCCAGGAAGTAGATAAAAAAGAGATTATCACACATTTTTTACATTTTGCATTCAGACATCGCAAAATTACAGAATTCTGAAAATATTGTACCTTTCCACGAAATGAATGAGGCCTCATAACAAAAATGAGATATAAGAAATAAAAAAAAGATTGATAATGGATCAATCGTACTTCGAAATTGTGTGACAGGCAAAATCTAAACGTAACGCCTTCCTACGTAGCCTTGAAGAAAGTTAGAGGTGAGTGTAAAAGGCCGACGTTTTGTTTTCGCGAGGTGAACGGCTTGGCTCCGCTTCAAAGGCGCCTTACCTCAGTGTGGGAGTTACTTAAAGACGGCCCTGATAGGCGTTGCGCAAACCAGCGCCGGCGTGTCTCCATGCGCGAAAGGGCGGACACACATTCGAATCAAGTCCGAGAGTGGAAATTTCCCTCACCCAATACTGACCAGTAATAAACGAACGGTTCACATAGTGTGTCCACTGATATCGACACTTCAGAGTGAAATTCATAGGCCGCGGTTCAACCTACGTAATATTCTGAGGTATGGCCTTATCATGTTCTTGTATTGGAAGAGTTTTGAATTGGCAAGGTTACAAAGGAGGAAAGAAAAAACGTTTACAGGCCATATACCGTTAGAAAACGAATTAACATAATAGTTAACGTCCTCTATAACTCATGTACTATCTGTCAAATTAGCTCCATAAACCCAAGAAAATCAGTGCCGAATGCCATTCACCTGTATAGAGAAAACGAATTGTCATCGGAGTTAAGCCGACCCAACTACAGCATATATTATGCTCAAATTAGTGGCCCCGAAGGACGCTCTAGTTTATGAACCTTAACAAATGGATTTCGATTGACCTTGCAACTGTTTGTGGAGCAGCTTTAGTGAAATATGAAGTTGAATTCCAGTCTTAATTCGAAACGGGACACTCTCCAGTCGCCCTTGACAGTTGTTTCTCGTTTTGGATCGTCGCGTTTCTCACAGAACTGGATGTGTCTCTGGGGACATTTGCTTCTTCAGGTTTAGTATCAAGACAATTTAAAAAAAAATAAACAACAGTTTCTTTGCTATAATTAGCTTATAGTTATCGAAACGGAACGTTATGTTTGTATCATCCCAGTCATATTCATATTTATTACTGTTATATGCTTTTAGTTGTTTATAGGGGGCAAGGATTTTATTTTATTTGCTAAACGGCTCCTCGAAGACGAGGTGATTAGAGCCGGGAGAGCACATTCTGTATGAAGGAACAATGCACACACTCGCCTCAAGTGATTTCTGGAAAACTGGGAAATTCGAAATCTGAAAGGCCGAACCGTGAACTGAACCCATATCTTCATAAACCATAGCTGTTAACGTTATTTCTCATCCGTGAGGCTCAGTGCAGCTGTCGCATCTGTCCGGAATGCACACGAAACGTTTCGGGCAGTCAACGTGTACCATGTAATACCGAGAACATTAATTACCAGTAAGTATTTTTTTCAGAATAAACAGAACCAGTAAGTCGAATATGTATCTCAAATTTTCTGATGGGCTGCTTGAAGTATTGATAATCATGGGGACGCTCTCACAGGATCGATTTTTTCACTTCCCAACAGTCCCGTCTCTAATGACCTCGCCGTCGACGAGGTGTAAAGCCAGAATTATCCTAGTTGTTTAAAAACCCTTACGTAATCATTTACATTTTACAGTCTTGTTTGGTACGATTTTCGTCCTATTTCAGCGAAAAATGATTATTCAAATACTGAACCCAAATTACCGACATTGTGTAATAATTAAAACTTTCTGTAAATTTATAAATGTAAGTCAGATCGTCATTCAAAAGCTGCAGCTGCCTTTGCTGCTATCTGAAATCTAAAGGACATTTATGAATATAACATGTGATTTCCTAGGAAAAATCAAATCAAATCATTGTTGGCTGGGAGATCGTGAAGGAGTGTTAGGCCGCCATGTGACAGAGTTTTCGATTCTCCTTGCAGGGAGCCCCTTGTCGTGGCTAACTAAGCTGATATTCCTACCGGGTACAAGGGACCTACCGTTTAACGTAGAAGCCGAAGTACGGAAGCGTTCTGGCGTGCTTCGTAGCGAGGGGTGAGGATCCGGTTAAGATCCTTTGAAAATACCAGCAGAGACCGAGATTCTAGCCTTAACCACTGATCACCAGACCAGTTTCCTAGGCAAAATGTGGGGCACTCACTATGTCTCTATAGCTACTTCACTATCGTTTAGGAATGTGAGCCAGGGGATCAGCAGAGCAGGGGTAATATTCAGCAGATTTGTGCTAGATTTTCGGCTGTTGTGGTTACGCGACTGCCAGGAAGTGTAGTGGTTGGTATGGTGAACCGTTTTGCAACTTGGCTGTCCTTTCTCCGCAGAGCAGAACGAGTCCGGCGTGTCTGCCGGCAACAGGGCGCGGTCGCACTGCGGGACGCGTTGCGCAAGGCGCCACACGACACCACACCTGCTCCTAACCATATTATAAAACCCACCACACACTAACCTCTATACTATCCGTTAAAATAGGAATACAGAAAAAAATCTGGAAAAGTAGGAGATTTCTATTACATATATTTAAGTATCATCGTATTGCTTACAGTTAATCTCTTCTCCATTTTACCGAGCATGGTGGTGTAACGGCTAGCGTTCTGGCCTCGGGAGGACGGCGGTTCGAATCCCCGTCCGGGCATCCAGATTTGGGTTTTCCATGGTTTTCCAAATCACTCCAGGCAAATGCCGGGATGCTTCCTTCAAAAGGCCATGGCCGAATTCCTTCACATTCCTTGGCCCCTATCCTTTCCCGTCGCTAAAGACCTCGCTGTTAGAGAGACATTAAGCAGATAAAAAAAAATCTTCTCCATTGCTATATATGGAATTCTGATATAACATATGAAAAAAAATTAACTGTTATAGTTACAATAAATCTCATAATTATACACCCAACTATAGGCTCTGTATTTAAATTGAGTAGCTGCACTACTTGTTCGAAATTTTCTTTCAAACCCATACTTACTGAAATTTGTATTAGAAGAAATGTCTGGGTAAAATAACGGTAATAATTTGTACAGAAAGTGTATTTCAGCTCTCGTCGACAATGATTCAGGTGCCATCTACCCATTGCACACTATTGCACCGTGTGTCTGCGTTGCGAATTGTGATGCTGCTAGGACAGGCGTCGTGTCCTAATGCACTGGTGTCTGAGAAATACTTGCGAAACAACCCAGATGAGGCGGCCATCCGGGCAGAGGCGTCAGTCGACAGCGGCCGCTTTCACGGCTCTCGACGTATTGTTGGGCAACGAGCAGCCTCTGACCTGCACGGCGGCACACTCTGCTTGCCACAACCTAACTTCGCAAATGTGAAACCATCGCATGCCCATCGTCATAGTTATTTCCTAACAATTACCTCCTGCTCCGTGGACAACACAAAATAAACTATGTTCTCTCTCAGCACCTGGAAGTTCACGTTTGTGATGTTCGTAAAAAAATGACCCGTGTGACAAGCATTACCATTCTTACAATAGAATCACTGAAAACAGAGTTGATCGCTGTTCTTTTAATGAATTTGTCACACGTTTCCGATACTCGGCAGCTGTTTAATAACTAACTTCAAATAGCGACGTAAAATCACATCGAGACGAAGCTGATTTTCAAACTTTCTAAATTCAAAAGCAGTCCAATAAACCCAAAGAGTAGATCTAGAGCGGTTGGAGACCAATTTCAGTTTCGTTTCCTTCGCTCAGTAGTCCATGTGGAGTAATAAGCATCATGCTGCGACCCTTTGACCGCAGGAAATATCTCGACAGTCTTGGAGCCACATTCCAACTTCGAGGAAAAAATCTTGAGATTTGAATTAAATTCCATAGAATTCGTATCTGTAGCATCTCACGTGCTACAAATGTCTTACGTCATAAAAAGTGAATGGATTTGTTTCCACGAAAGATAAAAAATAACTTGCATTTACTTAGCATGACATTTATGTCAACTAGATTAATAGAATATGAAGCCTCATTTAAGCCATTAGCCGTGTCTTTTCATTAATGTGCGGCGATGTCTCTTCCCTTCTGCCACCTCTATAGAAGAGATATCTAGATGAGTCTAAGATCGAAACATTTCTAGAATCGTTAAGAAAAGTTACGGATAACTCTCAGTGATATTATGTTCCATAAATTAACGTGAAAGTAATTGTAGGTTCGTTATCGTAGGGTTCTGAAATATTTCCCTGACGTGAAGGTTCACCGTACCCTAATCTGACCACGGAGTGGCAAACTTTTTAACAAAAAGAGACGGTTGGTGCTGTCCCTAAGCAGTGTGCAGTGTCTGTGCAGTGTCGGGTATGGATGGCGGATATCTGGCAGCCGCCGACTAGCGGGACCAAGGACGTCCGGCTCGCCTTTCACGGGATATGGGCCCCGCTGCCCACAGTCATACACGCTCCACTTCATCACGCACTAAACACAAACTCAGGAAATACTAACTTCATTCTTTGTTGAGAATCTTACGTTCAATTAACAAAGGCCTATATCGAACTCATTGTATCCAGAGGAGACTTGTGGGTATGAGATGACGCTATCCTGTGCAACAGTGCTTAATGATTGGCGGTGTGGCTCTGTTAGTAAACGTTATCTCATATGTATTAACAATAGCTGTGAAATACATTTTATTGATGACTTCAGATTCCGTTTTTCATTAAGGATGGCCTAACTTGAGGAACAACAGCGAATGTATGCGAGATAAGCGGCTTTATGTAACATAATTAATGTTTGTATAAAGAGTACTTCTTGAGACGGAGGGAGATGACGAAACAATAAACCGTTACTACGTTCAAAAAAGCGGATAAAATGTAAGCAAGAAGTACCTGAAATCATGTCCTTTCTATACTCCAGTTAAAAAACCTAAAACATTGTTGAAACGTACCGGTACTCTATTAGAATAGTTAACGTAAACGTTTGGCTAAATGAAAATTTTGTGAAGTACTTGGTGTTCGTCACAATAATAGTTTGGTCGAACTCTGGGTGCTTCGCTCAACAAAATATTTCCTTGTGTGTTGCAACAACCCTAAATTTTTGTCAGTCGTATCTAGTTAGGTGTATGTTCCTGCAAAGTTTGAAGCAAATATCACATCTGCGCACGGTTTTAAAGGAAAACATTTGGGTCAAAATACTGTCTTATCAAGTCGAGATCATCACTGGAGAAACAACGTAGCAACAATCGTGAAGTTCGGATTAACAATCTTAATGTTGACAAAGCAGTTAATGTTGCAGTTACTAATCGTTCGATTGTCATTCATTAACCGTAAACCCGTTATTTATGTGAGAGAGAATAACTCACGAACATTCCTATCGTCGAGAATAAGTGTTGACATCATCGGTAATAATATGCAGGAATTACCAGAGTTATATTCTAAAATCTCTTTGTGGCGAATGCGTGAGACTGGGACGATGGAATGCGATGGAGCGCGTGAGGTGTCACTGTGTCTGGCACAGTAGGATGCAGCTGACACGTTTGCCACTTTCCCCGCTGCTCGCTGCCACAATGCGGTCTGGGACACGAGTCTACACCAGGGATCGCCCACCAACTCCAGTCTATCCGTATTTAATTCACGTATAGCTTTGCTGCCTAAACAACTGATTCGAATTCATAATCGGTTACAGAGATTTTATTTATATATATATATGTAAACAGAAAATTGGTCGCTTGTAGACCCGTTTGTCATAGATTTTTAGGAAAAACTTTCAAGTCGAGAGGTCACTGTTTTGCTCCTATGAAATTTGTTCCAATCATCAATTTAGTGTGTAATACGTAAATTTCCATAATTAGTCGTGTTTAGTAGTTGTAACATTGCCGAATCCTCTGTGGCGAAGCCTAGAGCCACAGTCCCAACAGAATTTTTTCAGTTCATTAAGATAAACAGGATCAAGGCTGCAACGTAGAATTTCCAATCTCTTACGTAATAGGAAGAACTCCTACACGCATACGCAAGGAGGTCTAAAAAGTGTAATACTGATCTGTTTTGCTGTAGTCCATAATTAGATCAGGTGACTGCATGTTATAGAACTGGTACCCAACAGTACTTTTCACATAATGGAGTGTTAGTTCTAAGAAAGTATTCTAAAACTTCTAACTTATAATTCTTTACCCATTCAATATCAGTCCAGTACTTCAAAAACTCTTATTTAGAATTATTCCACTTATCAGAAATCATTCCATTTATATTGTAATAAAGTACTTCCATAACAACCTTGTTTGCTCGTAGTACACTAATGAGGTTATGCGATTTAACAGCACCACAAAACTCATTGCGTTCGTTAGTTGATCTCTACTAGTTGACCTAACACTCCGGTAGATGCCACAGCCGGCGAAAGGTCTTGAAAATTCCCGGAGGAAGAAATTTGTGTATGTTCGTCATGTAAATGAACATTGTTTTATGGAGAGAAGCTATGTAAATGAAATGTAATACGATCAAGGACAGTATTATACAGGGTGTTACAAAAAGGTACGGCCAAACTTTCAGGAAACATTCCTCACACACAAACAAAGAAAATATGTTATGTGGACATGTGTCCGGAAACGCTTACTTTCCATGTTAGAGCTCATTTTATTACTTCTCTTCAAATCACATTAAACATGGAATGGAAACACACAGCAACAGAACGTACCAGCGTGACTTCAAACACTTTGTTACAGGAAATGTTCAAAATGTCCTCCGTTAGCGAGGATACATGCATCCACCCTCCGTCGCATGAATTCCTGATGCGCTGATGCAGCCCTGGAGAATGGCTTATTGTATCACAGCCATCCACAATATGAGCTCTAACATGGAAAGTAAGCGTTTCCGGACACATGTCCACATAACATATTTTCTTTGTTTGTGTGTGAGGAATGTTTCCTGAAAGTTTGGCCTTACCTTTTGTAACACCCTGTATATGAAACATTAATTAAAAGTTTGTAATTGTAAGTGTTGATGTAAGTCACGACGTTAGGAGGACATTTCTTGACTGTTTGGATACGGTTGTGTTAGTAATTTTGCGTGTAAATGAATGTGAACCGTATTAAGGTATTTTCTAATGATTGTGAGTGATTTTGTACAATTTGTAATTATTTTTGTATGAATTTGATTGTCAAAGTATTGTTAGCGCTCTAGAAACGTCTGTCGGCACTCTTTATTGCCTTCTGGATGTTTCTGTAGCGCCTATTGGAAAATCAATAATAAATAATTTTTAAATAGAGCCCTTTAATCGTTTTTCTAATTGTCTTTCAAGTAGAATGTATAAATCAAACAGAAAAACATTTAAAGTATAAAAGGATTTTCACGACATATTTGCTATCCAGTTCATGTAAAAGAAATTATCTGTTGAAGTATCAAATTTGCCGCATCATTCATTTGTGAAAAATATAAACCTTAGAATGACCGCTATAGTTTTCCTTTAATCTCTAGCAGGCAACATGTTTATATGTAAAATCCAAGGCGTGCTAAACAGTATCATCGCATACAAACCACTGGATCTGCTCAGACCATATTCACACGAAATGTTAAGGTCTCGCTAAAGGTTCTTTATACAATTCATGCCGATAGGTGGCGCCGAAGTATTTTCAGTTGGGTTATGTTGACTATACGCAAAAACAAGGAGCTAAGAAGCAATGATAATGATGTTGAATATATTTTTCGCTTATATTATTAAATTGAATTAATGTCTGGAATTATATTCTATCTGGCCAGAAAAATAAGTATTTTGAAATACCAAACGAAGTATATCCGCGTACCAGAATCTAAAAGAAATATTTTTGAAAGCAATAATTATATCAGTTATGGTCTCCGGAACAGAGATTACCCTAACGTATAGTTAACGGAACTCGCATTTTTGAACATATGATATTTGTGGTAGGCTTTTCCTTATCTTGAAGGCTTGATAAAAAATTGATGCTGTTGGTGTCTATTAGAGTAAGGTTTAAATTTATTAAATAAGAGCATTAAAAATAGAAAAACGGAAAAAATTGTATAAAATTTTATGAAAGTTCTGATGTTTGGTAACAGTGTGCTTTGATTTCGGTCGGTAATGTTGTAAGTCACGTTGTAAGTGTTAATAAAATACTGTGTGCAATAAGCGAAATTCGTATAGCTTCGAAAGTTGTTTTGCTAGAATTGAATACCCCGCCATTAGCATCGTTCATGTTCGGTTTGAGCCAAAAATCTAATATCATTACACTTACGCATTAGCTTTTTCATTTGATATTGTCTCAAATTCTAGCCTCAAAAACATATGAAAAATCATTTAATAAGCTGTTTTGGTGGATAGGGATAATAATTATGATTTGGGATTGTTAGGCTTAGCAAGCAGTGAAACACCGAAGGCAGGTGAAGTAATAATTCACGAATAAAATCTTATGCCTGAGAAAACAGTATCAATCACTGACAAAACACTTGATCTAACCACACTACATGTTACTGAGGTGGATTGTAAGGTTTTAGCTACGTTTCATACCGATACATGGCGCTATAGTATAGCTTCTATTTTCCACTGCGTGATGCAATTCTTTCGGGACGATTTTGTTCATAGTTGCAGTAAATTTTTGTTGGTCGACAAGAAATTTTTTTAGTGTCCTTACCATTCGATAGGTATAATAGGTTATGTTTCATTCTGATATGAAGTTGGAACGTTAAGAAATTAAAGATAAATGTTTCCACAAATTAGTAAACATTAGTAAACGCATCGTATTAGTGGCATTGTGTTAATTGTGACATAATCAGTTTATGAGGGAGATCCATTCTTTAACACCCTACGTGAACGACGTTGCTGGCAGTATCGAATTTTTTTTGATAAATTATCTGTAAATTAACAGCAGAAATCTCAAACTCTACGTGGACGAAGTCGCGGGTACAGCTAGTGTGACCGTAAATTTTGAAATAATTTTCTGATCAGTACTTTCTAAAATAAACGGGGGAGGTGGCATTATTTATGTTTTTTTCGGCAAAGCTTTCATGAACGAAAATCTAAATATTATAGGAATCGGCTTTCATTTGACATCCATGAATATTTTGAAGAGGAACTATTTTCTCCTGTCCTGCGATAATCTCCCTCCCATAATTTTCTTTAACCTCTCCCACCAATAATTATTCGAACTTGTATGTAATGGTTATGTTAAAGTCAGTAAGAACTAAGTTAAAGGTTCATATGTTATGAAGAATTGACAGACAAATGAGAGAATCAATAAGTGTTCAGAAGTTACGGAAATCTAAAAGTGATGCCAAGAGAAAACCAGTTTCGGATTCAACTACTCTGTTCTCGGTGGGTACTTTGTAAACTATGAGATTAATAACGACACACCAAAGAAAACCGAATAAAAATACCTGACAGTAGCCTGCGTATATCAGGCAAGAGAAGCTTAGAAACACACAGGTCAAAAACTTGTAACTTTAAGAAGTAGCGCAAATTGTAACGTCTGATAAGAAAACAAAGTATCATCGCATTTCATATCAAAACAGACAGGTGTGATGATATGAAAAGGCTGACTGTCTCACTCACTGGCTCTCTGTGGAGTCCAAGGGCCCAGCCTTAAGTTCCGTTTGCTTACCTGAAATAGACACAAAAAAGGACATTAGATGACAACTCAAACAACAACAGATTTTCAATTCATTATTGTTATCAGTTGATTAATAACGACAGAGAAATACCCCGGTGGCAAATTCCCTCCACGCTTACCTTTAAATCAATTTCAGTTACTAATTTTTCTCTCATTTTAAGAATATTCTTTGGTAATTTATTAACGACCATGACTCTACTATTAAAAAATGAAAATTTTCTCATTTTTTTAAGCCTGTAATCAAGTGCTAGTTTATACCCATGGTCTCTTGGCCAGAAATTGTAATCAGTGAATACCTTGTACGCCTTGTACACTCTCAGAACTCCTTTCTGCTGCCTCTTGTCTTCCAGTGGGTCCCAACCCAGCTCCTTTATCACATCTGTCTCTGACTGCGAGAATTTCCACATACAGTTCTAGCAGCTCTTATTTTCATCTATCCAGATCATATACTTACGAAAAAGTACATCCATTAAGTGGGTCCCATACTATCCTACCACATTTAAGTAACCATCTAACCGAAGTTTTGTATTCCAATACCTTCAATCCCTGGTACATTTCCTTAACACTGAGCTTTGACACTTCTTTGCCCCCTCCCCCCCCCCCAATCTAATATGTTTTGCCCAGTTAAGTTTATCATTAAATGATATTCCAAAGTAAACACTTCATATTTCAACAAGAAATTGATTTCCTCAATCTTATAATCGTACAAAAACCTTCTTTTTCTTATTACGTAGTATAGTTAATAAGCTGATTCTTTTGGCATTTACGTTAATTTCATACTGACCTACCCAAATAGATATCCTGCCCAGATCCCTTATAGTGGTTTATAATCCACTGAAGTTTTTTAGCCATGCTGCAAGACATTAACTGCATACAACCTAACTTGTGAAAAAACCAGAATCACTGTCACATTATTAGAGTAAACAATAGCTATGGTTGTAATAAACTGTTTTGTTGCGATCTTGTTCACAATTCCACGACTTTCGATACACTTCTTCTTACCAAAATTCTTTAATTATAACCTCTTAAGAATTTCTCCCGAACAGGAAGAGGAGACCACTCTAGAGATAAAAGTCAGCACCAGACAGTGGTTACTGCCTCTGCCACTACTAATACTCGACTCAGTCAGAAATGGCAGTTGTCGCTTTATAAACGGATATTGCATCGTATAAATAACAATACATGGAATTCTTAGGTCAGAGGTATTAGGAAAATAAATGTCTGAGGATAGAAAACTGCTATATTTAATAAATCAAAACTTCAGCCTACAGGAATTTTTAAGTGTGATTTGGTTTTAATAACGTAACCATTTATTTACGGTCACCATCCAGGACTTGAATATATTTCGGAAATTATAATGACTGTAAAAAGTGGTTTCTTCTTTCATTATTCTTTCCAAAAAAATTCATAACTACTTCAAACAAATGCAGTAAAATTTCTAAATTGGTAAATACATGACACGTTTACTACTTTTTGTTCCAAAATGAGTAGTTTTGGAAAATGATTGAGTGTATCTGTGGGGCAAATATAAAGCATTACCACGTAGTGAAACAGACAGGTAATAAAAAGTTGTTTTGTGCGCTACGCTAATTAGTCGGTAGACTATAAAGCACAGAGAAAGTCCGGACGGGCAGTAACCTCGTAGCTCAGAGCATCCTGTGACCCGCTCCGCACCGCTGAGACGCGGTTTGCGTAAGCAGCGCGGAGCATGATGGCCCGCGGGGCTGCCTGCACCCCAGGCGCGGAGTGAGGTCGGACGCGGGAGATAAAACCCAAGACTTCACTTCTCTTCCGAAACTGTGAATACATCTGTTCTTCTCGCCCTTAAGCAGGATAATATTTCTCTGACAGTTGCTCTTTACGGAGGGGGATAGGCATATATATTATTCTATCTGTATGTAGCAAAGTGATAAAGTAATATTTCAAATCAACAGATAATATTTCAGCCGTTATCATTTTTTTATGCGCATTAAATTGCGAACATAGCGTTAGCTAACAGAGAAAATTTTCTTTATTGTGGTTTAAACGCTTTCTTCTGGTTACAAATGGAACATGAATGTGAACCCAAAACTAAAGCATCACCCATCACGCTTGCACGAATTCCATATGTTAATGCATCTATCTGATCGATAAATATTGTTTTAAAAGGTTTAATGCTGATAGTTTTGTTGTGGAACTGTTTTTAAGCAAACTGATGACTTATATTTGTTGAAAGTTTGTAGAATAAGACCATGATAAAGATATCATGATTGTTTATAATTTTTAAAGTGGATTTGGAGGTTTCCTATACGTGCTTAGCAAAAGTTCATTTTAACGTTTTTGAACCACGTTATCTGGATGAAAATCCATTTTACTTAAATTTTATACTTTTATTTCAAGTTTTCTGTTGTTTTAGAGTCGCTGTACAGACTGCTAGATTTTATTCCGTAGCTTTAAACTTCACAAGAGTTAACGCTAATCCTCTTCGTCTTCTACGGTAGTCAGTCCTGGGATTGGTCTGCGGCAGTCTTCCATTCAGCTCCACTCTCTGCCCTCCTCTATATCTCCTGCAGCCAACATCTTCCATTACCTGCTGGATGTATTTTAAACGTGGTCTTCCTCGATATCTCTTTCCTTCTACCATTCCCTCCATTATTGTTTTTTGTAAGATATCAGGTCTTAAGATATGTCCAATTAATATTGTCCTCTTCGTTTTTATACTCTTCCATATAGAGTTATACTCTCCTGCCTTCTCAAAAATTCCCTCATTAGTAAACTTATCCCTCCAGCTAATCTTTAACATCCTTCTGTAGTACCATTGATCAAAAGAAATTCATCTTCTTTTCTCTTCTGTACCAATTATCCAGGTTTCACATCAATATAGGGGAATACTTGAGAGATTAGTTTTTAATAGTCTTATCCTCGTTGTCCAGCTGACGTTATTTGTTGTAAAAATTCATTTATTTTTGTTGAACGCTATTTTTGCTTGTGTAATCCTACATTTTATATCATTCTTGTTTCTTCCATCTTTTGTGACTTTGCTTCCTAGGTAGCAGAATTCTTGTACTTTCTCCAGTATTTCTCCAATAATTTTATTTTCGAGTTTTTATCTTTACCATAAACCATGACTTTCGTCTTCGCTTTATTAATTTTCATATTGTACTCATTACCCATTGTTTCCTCCATTCTTTCAAAAAGTTTCTTAAGATCCTCTTCACTTTCTGTTACTATCACAATGTCATCTGCGAATCGAATCATATTTCCCTGCATCAATTTCGTGTCTGATTTTGTCCAGTGAGTCTTGAATATAGGCATTGAAAATTAAGGGAGACAGGGCACAACCTTGTCTGACTTCTTTACGTATTGCTGCTTCCTCTGGATTATTTCCAATTTTTATTACAGCCATTTCATGTTTGTAAAGATTCCATATTAACCGATTATCTCTATATTGTATACCTATTTTTCTGAGGATCTCGAATATCTGCCCCTATTTAACATTATCAAATGCTTTTTCATTATCTACGAAACCTAAATACATACAGTATTTTTGTTTTTCTCTATCCTCTTTTCTAATATTAGCCTCAGTGCAAGAATTGCTTCCCTTGTACCTCTCCTCTTCCTGAAACCGAATTGGTCTTCTGTTAGAAACTCTTCAGATTGTTTTTCCATTCGTTGTAGTACTATATTGGTGATAATTTTTGATGCATGAGCTACTAAGCTTATTGTTCGGTACTGTTCACATTTTTTAGCACCTAGCTTCTTTTGTAAGGGAATTATTACATTTTTCTCAAAGTCTAAGGTGCGGTGTACCGATAATAACAATGGAAATAGTTTGGTAAATTGTTTTATGTTTTCAGCTTAGACCTGCAGGAAACGTTCGTACTATAATAGGTAATCTATTTAATTCACAGACTCGCTGTAACCTCGCGAAATTAAAGCATGATTAGATTGTAATAGTATAGTTGTGTGATTGTTAGTATTCCGTTGACTCGTCTTACAAGTGGAAAGTACTAGCAAGTTGAAGTGTGGGATTAACATAGCCTCACGCAGTATCATATAAACACTCGCTTCCATCCTGGGAGTCGGGAGAGGGATGCATCCTGATGTTACAATTGTAGCTACTGTCTGATATAAACACCGGTTTTTGTCTTAAAATAATCATTTAAAAACGGAATAACTCAACAAATAATCCTACAGATTATACGATTTACTCAAAAACGGTAAGGTCTATCCGTGTCGAAACGATTCCTTAGTACGTTTGTTGTCCAAATGTCAATATTGCACACGCATCTCTGTTTGTTGATATGTCTCTCGCTGCATATCAGCGAATGTCTCGACCTATCTTCCACCTGGCACGCTGCGCGGCAAAGAAATACTCTGAAATCCATATCATCAAAAACCACCTGCTTCCAAAATGTTTGCCACAATAATGCATGCATAAGTCTGAAGTAACAAGTTTCCATAATAC
Organism: Vandiemenella viatica; assembly: GCA_031002005.1. Classification (NCBI taxonomy): domain Eukaryota; kingdom Metazoa; phylum Arthropoda; class Insecta; order Orthoptera; family Morabidae; genus Vandiemenella; species Vandiemenella viatica. The sequence goes on along the minus strand of JARYHS010013630.1, from coordinate 204,634,870 downwards.
TCAACCATTTCCGTAAGAAGAACTTTACCAGTCAGCTAACTTTATATAAACAATTTGTCGCAACAAAGAACGTTTCCAGTTTGTGTCGCGGGAGCATCTAACATTCGTCTCTCGATGCTTCTAAGTTTAAGGAAACCTATCTTTTGTTGTTCCTTACTCTTTTTTCTGTGTCAATGGGTTGTGTGTTAATGAGTGGACGCAAAATAGAGTTATATACTGGTCTGAAGATTACCGTGAAGTAAAAAAAAATTTCTGGTGTGAATTAAAATTAATTTCAAGAAATTCTTTAAACCACATGAACATCATGAAGTAGTGGAAATACGATAGATTCACCATGAAACTTATCACAAACTTCATAAAGATAATTCCACAGTATCCCCGAGTTGCAAGCTAATGTGTCGCTATGCGCCTACAAGTCACGAAAATAATAACGATTCAGGGGTCTTCGTAACAATCCGGCGTTATCAACAATATTTCAGTCCCGCGTTTGCTTAAGTTTAAATTTTATACTTATGTTTCAAATACAAACATGAAAGGATAGTACTGAGACTGAAGTATACAAATGTTGAACTAGAATAGGAGCTGTAAAGTTGCAGAATAAACACTTCGATCCTGTCAGGAACAGGAAATAACAGAAGCATTGTCACTTGTCGTTTCTCATAACGGAACACATGATGATAACTTCTGCCAGAGGCACACCACTATTTGCGACCATTAAAACCCAAATTGTAAGTATTTGGATGTAATTTTCTACAATGATACATAAATGAGTGAAAATAATACAGCAATTGTAGCGGAAATAAGCAGGATGTTTCTCTTTATATCGAGCATATCAAAGAAATGCAATGACTGAAGGTAATAACTATCTGATAGGGTATTCGGTATTCGGTATTTTCGTGTTATGGATCTAATCGTTAACAACCTGAGAAGAAGTTTTTTTTTTAAACTGCTTTACGTCTCTTTTTAACATTGAGGTCTTTAGAGACGGGAAAGGATGGGGGGCAAGGATAGGGGGCAAGGATGGGGGCAAGAAATGGGAAGGAATTCGGCCATGGCCTTTTGAAGGAAGCATCCCGGCATTTGCCTGGAGTGATTTGGGGAAACCATGGAAAACCCAAATCTGGATGCCAGGACGGGGATTCGAACCGCCGTCCTCCCGAATGCGACGCGAGAACGCTAACCGTTACACCGCCCCGCTCGGTGAGAAGAAGCAAAAGCAGTAGGATGGGAGGCTCCTGACAGGGAAACAAGACGACAAAGCGATGCTTGGCGGCGCTCTTATGTTCCTGCCACACACTTAAACATTGATCGCCGAGTCTTACTATTCATTCAATTCGTTTATTACAGCGTCTTGGTTAAAAATGCAACTAAAAAAATATGCTTTTAATGTATAATAATTTAATATTTAAAAAATCTAAGATTTTTCGATTTTCGAAGCTCTCTTGTTATATGCTAAAATAATTTGCGAGGTGTTCCGCTGCTTCATTTGTTTGTTTTTCTCCGACATTTCTGTCATATTCGACAATGATTTGCGCGGTGAGGAGTTCACAGGAGCCATATAAAAGTGACTCTTTGTTTTCTTTTTGTTGTAGGTGCAATCGTTCTAACCTGTACTGCCAAAAATTACTTTGGCTTTATAGTCTAATACATATTCAAAATTGATAAAAATCTACTTTTAGGTACTACTATGATTCAAATGAAGACTTAACTGCTATGCTAATGACCTAAACGGTGAAGGACAGCCAAAGTAGGGCGTTGGTGGTCTCGTGCCTGTAGACCTGCGCAATACGGCGGATCGGCGTACTCTGTGTCTCAGAGAAAGTTGCTAGCTGTTCCTCTGGATACAGCGCTGTTGCATAACCATTACTTCACTTCGCCGCTAGTCCCAAAACAGTAATACCCGCTGCTATAAGCCTCATCACGAAAAAACATCAATCTTATCACTTCACAAAGAAGTAATTCAGCGCTGCGGGAAGTGGTACATGTGAGGCAAACTGTTTCGGTTCGTTGTTTCCCTACACAGACATCCACATAATCGACGAATTAATTCATGTAAATTATTAGGGTTCAGTTATTTAGAATTGAACTATCACTGTATAAATATGAAACTTGTAGAATTGATACAGTGCCAGACAAATTACATTTTAGAATACAAAAAAAACAGGTGTAGTGGACACCGTGTTGCTTTAACGTAAATTTTTACATTAATCACAGCACTGGGAGAAACAGTTGCTAAACTTTCGAATTTCTAATTCATCAGCGAAATAAGAAGAGTTTACAGCAGATATCTATTTCTTAAAGTTATTTTGTTTCTTACACCACTTCAAACAGAAAGAAACTATTTGATGAAGAAGTCTATAGTGCATGCATAACTATGCTGAAAATTTTGTAAAATTATTTCATATCATTCCAGCTCTTATATGTTGTCGTAGAGGCTTTAGGTTTAGCGCAATATTAAACCTTCCATACGACTTCATCTAACAGGTAAGAGTTCACGGTTGTCAGCAAACAACCATTGAGTCCATCGCTTCCTGCTAAATCATCTGTTGGTACGTGAAAAACAAAGACTCACAACAGTAAAGAAAAGCGCAGCCTTAAGATTACGAGTGTGCATCTGATGTCACTTTTACGCAGTTTGACATTTTTTTAGTTCATCTCCATTACACTTACCGAAGCTAACCAATTGTCTAGTTGTTACTTTAAAATAAAAAAATGAACAAGACATAGTTTCTGGTTATAATCTCAATATTAAGTTAGTGATGACTTACTGAGTTTTTCACAGGTTCTTTCAAAGTACCTCGCATGTTCCAACTACTTAAAACAGTATCTGATATTTAGTATTATCTCAAAAGTACAATAGCACTGACCCTTGAAGTCTCTTTCCAGGCTCTTATTTATGTTATTCATTTGCGTTCAATGCTTAAATGACATTAACCTATAATGTGAGACTCAAAAATCTGCATAATGTAATTATAATTAAACTATTTAAAAAAATACACAAAGTCGAGTGGACATCGTACTCAGCTGGAAGATGAAAAGTTAGCTACATCAAGATAGTCAGTCATTACCTCTACAATTTGACATCCAAATGCCAGGCCACTTCCTCCGGTGTGGCCGAATATAAATTTTTCAAACTTTTTTTTTCATGCACTGACAAGATTCAACTATGACTCCAGCGTTACCGTCTACAACAATAAATATTCACTGACAGACACCGAATCTTCCCTTCTATTAAAAGTTATTAAGAAAAGTGCAGATCTGCATACACTCTAATTGCATCGTTTCTTGCTGTGTCAAATAAGTGACAGCTGTAATGATACAACCATTACACATCCCAAATCAATGGATAAAAAATTGCATTTTGTACCAACATGCACTAAACGAAACACTTTTTCACAAATGTAAAAAAAAAAAAAAAAAAACTTGTGCCCACTAACCGTAATATATACCGAGTTTGCCTCTGGAATTGTCAACAACTATGACTTTGAAAACTTGGTGAAATGCTGATTGCCCCTTATAATAAGTAAATCTCTAATACAAGTTTTCTGAGAGACATCAGCATTGCCAACGCGTAGTTTCTAGAATAGAAAGTTGGAAAATAGTTGCACAAAGACTTGCAAAAATATTCACCGTGTGGAAAGCTGCTTACAGATGTGCAGAAATAAACTAATAATATATGTAGGATAATAGTTAAAAGCGGTATTAACGAGAAAGTGAGAGTCAACAAGTGAATAATAATGGGAAGTACCAGATACAGGAAAGTTTCTAATCATATATGATTTATGAATCAGTTTCTCTCTTTCGAATATATATTAATAATAGCTGAACTGTTAGCGTCTCTAATTTGTAAATATGATGGCAGCTTAAGTACAGTAAAATCATCATTTTTATATTTCTGTTAGCAGAAATAATGATTAAAAGAGAAGTTTCTAAAGTAAAATAATAAGATAAATCACTTTTAAGACATTGACGACAGAGACTTTCAACCCATGAATGGTCCCCTGGTTATTATTTCACACCATTTATTTTTTCCTTTTGGGGGGAGGTTTTAGGCTCTGCTGATGGCTGGAACATTAAAGGAAATTCGGCATTAAGGAAACCGTTGTGCGCAGAGGCGTTTGTGGTGTTTCTTTTTACGCGAATTGTCTAGTACTGAGTAGGAAACTATGCTGCATAACAGATTACTAGGAATAGGCACCACGAGACAGATGTATTGTTTTGAACCTCTTTCATTTATATCCCAGTTCTGAACACTCCCTCCTTTGCTGCAAGAATAAATGGAATGACGGCCAGGGCAGTGAGCCGCTGGTAGTGAATGAGAGTGCGCCGTTCGATGTGAGGACACGTGCGGACGTTTTCCCCGCTGGGTTCTAAACTAATGGCCGACATTAGTCTGGATGAATGTGTCGACGCAGCAGGCCACTCAGATAACGACCACTACAAACGAAGCTTAGAGTCACTCTGTTCTCTAAAGATAATTTTAGTGCTGTAGGCTGCTAGCTACTAATGTATCATGAATGTAAAGCTGGTAATTATGCCTCCATATATAGCTACAGAATAATATCAACATTTCGTTGTCTTTAGGTAGTGTTGTGTCTTTGAGCTTGCAATTCGTTGATTGCAACATTTCCATATAATTAGTGCTACGAGCGAAGTATAGTAAAAGTATTCTACTTGTTCTCTGTACTGCACTTCTTCTAACATCGGAAATTGAAACACCTTCTCTAATTTTTTTTTATGGTGGTGTACTGGAACATCGACGACTGCGTCATTTTATCAACATTAATGGAAGGAAATTAGTCATACAGACTATTGCTCCCAGTATTATGCAGCCTCGGAAATCGAGTTTTCTGCTGCGTTATCGCCCATCCACTAAGCTTTGGCGAGGCTAAATTACTTCAGTGTACAAGAGGACACTGTAGGTAACTAGGTCCTGTTGAAGACGTTATATACAAGAGTTTTCATGTTTCATATAAATTGATCATTTTTTGTTAGACTTAATCGTGACTATAACACTGAACGCAGAAGATACGCTGAAAAAATTGGAAATATGCTTATAGTAAGTTGATACTTGTAATATTTATTTTATAAATACGTGCTTATGTTGGAGGAATTATTTAAGCAACAAACTGACTGTAAGCTGCGCCTGAACACACCTAATAATCCTACGATTCCACATTTAATAGTTTCTTCCAAAATGAAGAAAACAATTTTTTTAAGAGATAAGTTTTAGTTAAAATGTGGTTTAATGTTGCTCGCAATTTGTTACTACTGCTTTTTGGTTAAATGTGTTACATTTAAAATTTTGATAGTGATATTATACAGGATTATTTATAAGTGACACGCAATTGGATTCGTCTTACAAAAGTTGTCAGTACATAAGATCGGAAAGAAATTCTTTTTTCTAATAAAGTATTAATAAACATTATCTGTGAGTTCCCAATTAGCTGATTGTTTGTTTAGTTCCTAGCGCTACGCCACGCTGGGGACAGAGCCGAGTGCGGTGTCGGGAAAGCACTGAGCTGTTTTTTCGCGGGCGCAGCTTTCTCTGTTCAGAAGGCAGGCTGGGCAGTGGTCACCACTGAACGAGATCACTTAGAGCTCTCCCGGAATAGATTTCGCCTGAATTAACAGAAAGCGAGCAATCACTATATATATATTCCCTTAGGGATTTTTCGTCGCTTAAGTGATAACACACTCAATTTTTCCCACGCTCCGCTTCATTGTTAGTTTCCTAGCCTCATCCGGTAATCTTGTCTTGTAAAAGGACAACTAAACATGGAATCAGAGCCACAGAACGTCACAGGGTAGTTTACAAGAAGAAAATAAAACTTCCGGAGATGAAATTAAGTTTAAGAGCTTTTGGAAATTCCTGTTCAGACCGATAGCTTCTAGATACCCAACAGGCAAGTTAACACCTGAGCATCGGGTAGGTTTACTCTGTTCAAATTTATTTTGCATTGAAATTACACCGATTTCGTCCCATTTTCAGTAGCTTCACGTGTAAAGAGGAACTGAGAAAACTAAGATCATATTACTGAAGGAATTGGTTGTAATAATTAAATGACATTCTATGTGGTCACTTACCCGACTGTGTTTTTGAATAGACAGAAATGAAGCTTGGATTTAAATATACTGTTAATTGCAAAATTATATTATGACACTCGAAGACGATTTGACTTATTATTACTACTTACGATTACGGATAGTTTTTAGTATAACTGGACTTACTAAGCAATCAATCAACAGAATAATTCGGTGACGAAGGCAAACAAATTTAGCACTCAATCGGTATTCATATCACGTATATTGTACAAAAATTACAGCGATATAAGACACGTTTAAGATTTTCAGTAAAATTTTCTGAGAGGAGTAACTTTATTCTTAGGTTTCCGTATGAAAGATGGAACTACTATGTAACCACAGATTTGTCCGTCTCTACAACCTAATAACTTCAAAACAATTTAATTCAGAAAATTGTAAATTCGCAGTGTTGTAGTTCTATTTCCAACATGATGATAAGGTAAAATTTGAAAACATTGAGGGCTGTGGGAAGGTTGAAGGAAATTTACTTTAAAAAATCCACATGGTTGTCAAATTAAAGTGAGAAACTGACCAATATTGATATTTTTTTTTGTTCTCGGTTTCCGTGTTTATTATCTAAACTACTGATACCCAATTTTTTCATAATTTAAAGCGAGTTACAGCTTCGTAAATACTACAGTAAACCTGAAGAAATTCTTCTGGACGCTTTTTCCAAAACCATATTAAAGGAGAACTTACAGAAAATTTTATATTTCGTTAGATAAATTGTTTTGACAAAAATTGTGTACGTAGCGAATCAAAATTTAATACAATGATTAAATATTAACCATCAACGCTGGTGAGTAGCTCGCACTTGACGAAGTTGTTTGTCGTGAGGTAAGACGCTTCACCGCTTCTCGCACATTATTAGAATCAATGTAACAGCAAAGTGTTCCAAACGAAGGGTTCAAATTACGAATAATAAAGTAAAAATCTCGGTGTTTGAAGCACGCAATTGTAGCAATGTCGGATGCAGACCTAACATAAGAAAAGCGTAGACTGTGTGGTTTAGAGGCGCCGCGTGAAGCACCAGGAACGCCACAACTTGTCGTAATGCTATCTAGATTGCGGTTCCAGCGAGCAGAGCGACCTGAGATAAACAGCCAGGAGGCGGTCTCTTCGCTCTCATTACCCACACCTCTCCACGTTGTTCTCGTTCTCAGGTCGTCCCTTAACCTATGATAGCTCGACTCGCTTTAAAAGTCCTGATGAAATGACATCCACCGGCAGAAACAACCAAAAAAACAATTAGGAAGTGTGCATGGACCACCTGATTAATAGGGCGTAGGTCCACATTTGGAACGATATACAGCAGCGATTCGGTGTGGTATGGTTTCTGGAGGTATCTGGTACCAGATGTTTCCACACGGGTCGCGTTGGTTCGTGGGCGCTCAGTTGGTGCCTATAGCTTCCCAGATGTGTTCTATCGGGTAGAGATCAGGCGAATTTTATAATCAAGACATCAATATGCGTTCACTATCACAGTCTTCCAACTGAAGCACGATTCTGTACTTGTGAGATGGACAGTTTTCTTGCTGGAAAATGCCATCAGCATTGTGGAAGACATGAAGCAGGAAGGGATACAGGTGATCCGCAATAATTTTCACGTAATCCATAACTGTCATAGTGCCTACCAAAGCTCCCATGAAAGCCTAAGTGATTGTCCACATAGCATAATACTGTCCCCACGAGCCTTCGTGCGTGGCGTGGTATAATTTAGGGAAGACGGCGCATCCGGACACGGCCATAGTCCTGGCATTGCAAAAAACGTGATTCATCCAACCAGGCGACACATTCAACTGATCAACAGTCCAACCTCGATGCTGCTGTGCCCACTTCAGTGTCATGGATCGCCATGGGAACAAGTAGGGCCGTCTGCTGCAGAGCCCCATGTTCGACCATGTGCGCTGTACGGTGTGCTCCGAAACACTTTTGCCTGTATCAGTATTGTACTCTGCCGTCAGATCTGCCGCAGATCACCCCGTATCCTGCTTTGCAGAGCAGCCATGCCTCCTACCTCCACCGTTCCGTGATGATGTATGGACGTGCACCATCTTGTAGCCTACACATGATTTCACAGCCCTTCAACCACTTTCCACAGGTGTTCAATACAACAGCACGATAACAGCCGATCAGGCTAGCCGTTTCCGAGATGCTTGTTCCCAGGAGCCGGGCAGTAACAATCTGCCTTTTGTCAAGGTCACTTATATCAGTGGATTTCCTTTGCCACGCGTTTCGTCGCTAGAATGGCACTCCAAATATATCGGCTCCGCTTATATACTACCCTTATCGCCTGATGTTAACCCAACGTCACCAGACAGCACTCTGTATAGCGGTGAGCATAATGTTTAGGCTCATCATTTTGGGTCTGCCAGCAACAAATAAATAATATGTTTTAGTAGAAAGTTGGTGTCAGTTGTATCGAATTAGCTACTGAGACATTTTAGTCAGCTAATAATCATTTACGCATGGAATCAATGTAATAAACACAGCAACAAATCTGCATGTATATTTATTTCTTATGTTTATACGCCTCGTCGACGTCGAGATCATTAGAGGCAAGATAAGGCGTGGACAAGGAACGGGAAGGAATTCAGCCACGGCCTTTTTGAAGGACATCCAGGAATGCACCAGGAGTAATTTGGGAAAACCATCGAAAACCCAAATCTGCATGCCCTTACGGGGATTCGAGTCAGCGTCCTCCGGAATGCGAAGCCAGAGCTTCATCGCTCATCCACCACACTCAGTCTATAAAATTGCAATTATTAGTTCACAAAATTGGAACAGAAGCAATGAGAGAGATGTTTAGATGGTTCTTACATTGAGACATATTATCAGTCACTACATATACGTGATCTCAGTTTCTCGAATTGCTTTGGTGGTTTGATCCGCTTATGACTGAGCTGTTTAAACGACATAATTGAATTTATTAAACTTCTGTGCGAAGTGGATGAAATACTTCGGACCAATGTTAACTAGCTCAGATTTTGAATCCTCCACTCCGAAGTACACCTGCCACTGATCTAAGATTAGCTGCAACCACACAGAGATGACTTGTCGTGATCGTTGATTTTGAGTTTGAGAGTTTTACTGCTAATGATTGAAGAAAGCGCAGTTTCTATGGTGTATTTTTAAATCCCACTGAACATCAAGTCCATCTTAAAACACACTCTCTCTCTGACACACACAGATATATATATATATATATATATATAAGCAGAGGAGCGATTGTTGGTGTATGAATTCTGCAGTGATTGCTGATAAGTGGGGCAGTGAAACCACGTCCTGCTTGTGGTGCAGCGCGCTGGTGGACCATCACGACTCGCGCTCTCTCTCGGACAGCAGTAATCAGCAGCGCTTTAGACTCCAGACTGTCTACTCGTGAGGGCTAATAGCGGGATCTACAGTATGGAAATTCCTCTCTCAAAACTAAAAATAAAACGCTTTCATATTAAACTAGCAATCACAGATAAAACACCTCACTGAAACTCTATTCTCTAACGATTCTTTTAAAATACAGAGGAGGAGAAAAGAATTCACGGAAGAGGAGAAAAGAATTCACGGAAGTCATATCACATAAAGTAAAAAGTTTATTTTTTATGAGGGAGTAGTTGGTATTAGATTATAAAATTATAACAGAAGAACTTATAATATTGTCCTCAGTTGAGAAGTGAAGCGTAAAATGTCCATACCGATTCTAAGGAGTTAACAGTATAAATAACATACTACACCTACACGCTGGGAGGAAGACCCTTAAGGTAACTCTTGTAAGCAGAAGTACGAAACGTAACAGGCCAAGCAAACATGAAATGAAATTGATATGATATTGCCTATCATTATTCCCAATTATCATATTCAGTTTAGAACACAGTGAGAATCATGCCCAAGGGTAGAATAGAAGCTGTGTTTTATAAAGCCGACTTTACACTTATCAATCAATGAAGTGTGAGTCCGTTCACTCGGTCACTAAAGTGAAGCGCACGGATACAACTTCCACAGATTCATTTTTTCTTATCTTTTCTCTTCTCGATCATAGTGATTATTGTTCACGAAGTAGATATTTTAACTTCACTTTGGTGAAAAGACATTCCCAGCAAGACCAGCAAGGTGAAGGGGTATCAGGCAAGGAGACGTTGAAAGTCTGCTAACGTCTTCCTGCCAGGTGATAACATGACAGTACCTAATGTTTTTGTTGTGTACTGTAACAATAGTATTGTGAACGGACAATAGTCGATATATTGATGGGTAACGAGGAACTGCCACTGAATTCGTTTCAAGAAACACTACTTTGAGTTTTTAAATATTTAAACTGCTCAAGCAGCGATAAGCACCAAAGTATCCACTATATTTCACTTTACGATTAGTTTTGTTTGATATAGCAGATTAATTCTTTGTTACGGTAACAGGAGATATTTAGCGCACTAGAGTTACCGGGCAACAATAATTTTCATGCGTTATTATAACGTTAAATTAAATATTAAATGTATCAACTGAATTTTCAAAATGTACGCATACAGCACTTCTAGTAGAAATTTGTGAGCCTGAATCAGATTTTAAATGCAGATTCTTTCGGCAATTACCGGCCTTTCGTTATCATTCAGCACACTTATTGTTAACTGCTTGCATCACACTAGACTCGCCGCCAAAAACAGAAGCAGTTACTCCACAACAAATCACAACCCAATGTGTTGTGGAACTCCTTCAGAGAAGTGATCGATGTTTTTATAGGCAAAGTGCCAGAGGTATTTCACGTATTCTTTTGTGCCAGCGAAAATATTAAGAAATAGTTGAGGTTCACCGCTTCAGCAACACGTGATTATTGTAGTATGTAACATATACGCTAAGACTAATTTGTAAGTATTAACTTTAAGTGACAATAATCCGCTGAGAAACAGAAAGAGCACGGATTGTATTAAGATTGCGAGTGTGTTTAACTATCTGGTTTTGATAAAACGTTTCATGTTGTTGGTGTATATGTATGGTTTTTTTGTTTGTTTATTAAACATCATATCAAACTAAATGCCTTACATTAATACTCACAACCTGCAAAAACAAATAAAATGCATCATCGGCAGGTTATATAACCTGGCTTTCCTGGTGAGGTTGAAAAGAAAATAGCCGGCTTATAAGTACCACGTGTAAAAAACCTATTTTGCCCTTCTTTAAGTTTAAAATAGCCGTAAATATAAAAATTGAGATACTTCCGTAAAATTGTTGCGGTCGAAGAGGACACCCCGCGAATCAAAACAGAGAAAGTCTCTGTTCTATCAAGGTTCGTGTCTTATCCCCGCGTTGAAGTCTCCGCACCTGCTACGGCAGTGGGTCAGCAGGACAGAAGACAGATGGACGCTGGAAGCTGGCACGCTCATAAAACCGGTTACCTCAATAGGACATCCTTCGGATTTCAATTCGAATAGAAAAGTTCACATTCTTTCATTCTTATAGCAGGTACCATATTTTCATGAAATGAAATTCCTACCTCCTTTTCAACAATATTCACTTGTTTCCTACTAAGCCATAGGACAGTAACTGAACACTTTTAACTATCGTTATGGCCACGATATATTCTTAATTGTGGCACCCACTTAATCATTGCCATGCATGCTCCAAATTCTAATTAGGTTGCGACAGAAATCACAGATCAGAATATTTCAAAGTATCGGAAAAGCATTATCAGCATCCATCGATACTTAAGACAAGCAACGAAGTAAAAATCGAGTAACTTTGTGTGTATAGCTTCCCTAGTATGGTGTGGTCTTTATTCATTATATTTTGGGCTACCAAAACCAAAAAGCTCTAACAGAGAAGCTGCAAAACATACCAGAACTGTGACACTTGACACACATATAGTTCTAATTGTTTGAACAACTATATACGTAACTACCGTGTTTGACCTTCGTTCCTGTTATTTAACAGAGTACAGCTTCATATTATCCTAGCGTTATGAAAGTTATAACCGTAATGAGTATTCACCTCACAATGCCGAATTTACACCAGCATTGCAGAAACAAAAATTCCAATAACAAATGTCATTTCTATATAGACATATTAGCGAAAAATTTAACTATCTCGAAATATTAAGCGAAAAAACTAAACAAAATATTTTATTAAAATCAGATGATTATTGTAGATATTGTAAGTAAAGTAAGTTAATGTTGGTTGTAATCGTCCAATAAGAAAATATGCTACGTGTTTATCCAATTGTCATGAATCTGTCTTAATAGTGTAAGCAACAATTCGGCAGCGTAAAAGATCACTTTTCTGTGTTATTGATGATAAAAACTTGATCAGAAAGCTGTTAAAAAGAGCCAAAACTCAGAATTCAGTATGACATTTCCAGCACTTCTTCTTGAGTTATAGAGTTCACAGTTAGATGTTAGAGACACATATATCGAAATTCTCACAGATGTAAACGTTTCTAGGGATCTGGACACAAATATTATACTGCTGTAGTATACTATTTTAAATGGTGAAAATGAAAATAGTACGTAATTTAGAAGTTACATTTTTTCCTATATATCTATATCCGATGATATCTTTTGTACAGTACGAACAAGCTAACGATTATCTATTGTCTATTGGCAACCCACAAAAAGTTTCAGAGGGTGAAGTAATAACTTTCACATTGCTTGTTGTATTACATCACGACTACGGAGGATTGCCTTGGTTCTTGTTGTGGTTCTCACTTAGAGAAAGTCGAGATAGCTCTAAAAAGTTGTCAGAAAAAGTAACGGTAGCAAATACAGGAAGCTTTGTACTTTACTGTTTGTGGAAACTGAGAGCGATTGTTGATGTATTTCAACATTGGCTCCATCTTGAAATGCTATTGTGTTTTGGAAGAGGACTACGCTAAGCGTATATTTGGATGAAAAATTTGCTATAATATCAGAAAGAACAGAAAAGAAGCAAGTTACCAAAGAAAATTAATACCTAACAGTTTATCGGTGGAACTGAATATAATCTTCTGTTCCTTTATTTAGATTCCTGGTCTAGCAGATACCCTGATATACCTTTGTGATAGACAGGCCACTCACAAGCACATTTAGATCTTATTATTACATTTTTTTTTTTTCTACAATTAGTACTTCTTAAACATGGTTGCTTTCCGTTTCCGACCTGTGAAACATTTTGTGGATAAGCCACTATTGAGCGAGTATTTAGTGGGAGTCACGCCTCTGGGAGTGAGCGCATTTGGAAGGACGCACGTTCGAATCACCCTTGGGCCACCCACATTTCGTCTTTCCTTGGTTTCTCGTAATCACTTCACGTGAAAGCTTGGATGGTTCCTTCAAAAATGGCATGGCCGAATTTCTTCCTGTTTCTTGTCCCCAGTCTTCTCCCACCTTCAATGACCAGCGTCTCATGTTAATGGCCACAAGCTTTTTTATGGATTTTTAAAATAATGTCGTAAGCCACTCCCTCGGTTTGCTGTTGGTAAATGAACCACTGTATCCTGTTGTCAGGCAATTATTACTTCATTCACGTACATCACAACAGATTGCATATTGATACTTGATTTTTTTTCTTGTAACATCTTTGGGTAAAGCTATAAGATTAACGTCCAGTCAGACTAACCTGCAATAAACATTTTAGCCAACAATCTTATATGTGTGACGGGGAATCTCAAACTTCTCTGTAGAATCATTTCCTCTGTATTATGTTTCTTTTTTTTTCGAGGTCATTAGGAGCGGGATGGGATTGAGGGTAAGGAACGGGAAGGAATTTGGGCATGGCCTTTCGAAGGAAGCATCCTGGAGTGATTTGGGGAAACCATTGAAAACCCAACTCTGGATGCCCAGACGGGGATTCGAATCGGCGTCCTCCCGAATGCGAGGCCAGAACGTTAACCGCTCACCCACCACGCTCGGTGTTTTATGTTTCTGACATTTTCACTTGTTCCAATAAATAAAATAATACACCAGTTGTAAACTAAATAGATGGCAGAAACACTATTCATTTAAACACCTGATTGTAAAATTTTCGAGTTTCCTAAAATACCCAGCTACTCTGATTTCTGTGGTGTAAATCACCTACCCAAACTACAGCTCACAAACGGACGACAGCGGATAACGTTCCCCACGTATTTCACTTGCATACCGAGCGTGATGGGTGAACTGTTAACATTCTGACCTCGCATTCGGGAGGACGCGGGTTCGAATCCCCGTCCGGGCATCTAGATTTGGGTTTTCCATGGTTTCCCCAAATCACTCCAGGTGAATGCCACGATGCTTCCTCCAAAAAGGCCATGGGTGAATTCCTTCCCATTCCTTGTCCCCAGTCCAATCCTGCCTCTAATGACTTTAGCAGTCGACGAGGCGTAAAGCAATAAAAAAAAATTCACTAGCGTAAAACGAGACTGGAAACAGAGTAATTTGACAGTAGTAAATTATTTGTATAAAAGGAAGAATAAAAGAGTAAGAAATTAAGTTCTCTAAATAATATCTGTGACATTATATACAATATTTTATTGAAATAAGGCAGTTATTGTTAGATTTTTGTTCTCAGAAAAATTTAAGAGCTTCTTCTAAATAATTCCAATCGACACTAACTAGAAGTATATTTTAAAGGAACTTACCACTGTTACTTCAAATCTATTAGTGAATATCAAGTAAACAGCTCAGCAAGCAGAAACAAAAATTCCAATGTATAATGAGATATTAATGCTATAAGCCGGCAACTAAACAAAATGCCATGCATATCTAATCATATAAGCAGTAATACCTGTGTTTATAAGAGTATGTAACATACAGAAAAATACAGATAAGAGTATCACAAAGTAAAGATTTGTGCGATTTTAATACACTCATAATATATACGGACAAAGTAAAAAATTCAAGAAACTGAAGCACAGTGATTACTAGATTGTGAAGAAGGAGTATACGATTCAGAAGTTTTCGTGTAGGTTAACAAATAAGAACGACTTAGCAGAAACTCCCGCGGAGACCAATATACATTCCTGCATCTCATTAACTTAATTAATAAATGCGTCAACTATCGATGTCTATATAACTGCAGTCCAACATATCCAAAATACGCTAACAAACTGCACAACGATTCTTCAACGACTTGCTTATAGCACAGCCATACCACCTGCGATTTCTCTCTGTTGGACACTCAAAAAGTCGCAGTAATTGCTGAGTCATCTCCACTGTGGAAAAGACTCATTTTTTTGCCGCCATTAACAAGTTTACAGTGTAGTTAATTCAAAGGAGAATGACAGACATTAAATTTTCATCCCCATTACCTGAATTGTGTTTAACACACAACTTTCGCGCGAAGAATCAAACCGTTAATTGGCGTTGCAATCCATCAGAGCGAAATGGTAGAAAGTGTATTTATTGGCGTGTTTAAGAGACTTTATATAGTCAGCGCTATATGTTTTGTGGCAGTAGCAGTATTGTGCAGAATCGTCTGTTTATTTTCTCATTCTGGCAAACTGTCACTACTATCATGTATATTCCAGCTTTAGCATCCACAAGAAATAATGCAGTCCCCACATCATTACTTTCTACGCAAAAGAAGACACACAAGAGTTTCACGGAATCTCTTCTGTACCTTCCGAGCAGCCACACAAATAACCATGTGAAGTGAAAATTGTGCCCCTAAGTGCTCACCCAACGAGATGATGCTTTGTATTATTCTAGGGTTGCCACAAAACTCGTGGCAACTATTTTTTCATGATAATGCAAGAAATTATAAAATAAGGTGATGGTGTATGGTAATGTTTAATATATGAATTTCTAACTACATAACTATCTGTATCGGGATAGAGAAGAAAAGGTAAAATAAGAAACATCAATCGTTCGCTA
Organism: Vandiemenella viatica; assembly: GCA_031002005.1. Lineage (NCBI taxonomy): Eukaryota > Metazoa > Arthropoda > Insecta > Orthoptera > Morabidae > Vandiemenella > Vandiemenella viatica. Next base: position 204,618,977 of record JARYHS010013630.1, on the reverse strand, counting down.
CAAATGTGTTAATGCTTCTTGATATAGCCCTAATATGCTTATACGAACGCATGGCATCTGCTGTCCTTCGAAGTAGTCTCAAAGAATGTTCCAGAGACTGCCAAAAATGTGCATGGCGCTAAATACCGTCAGACTTACGATAAGACAATATTCTGGTCTCCCGTCTCATTGCTATGGCGATATCTTCACGTGTCTGGTAGCGTATACCACGCAATAGCTGTATAAATTTCCATGCAAGGCTGAAATCACATTGAAAACGTTCGGGGAGCAGGATGGATGCTAGAGTACTTCCCATCCCAAGGGCGGGAGAATATTCTGCAGTATAAGCTCTCGCATTGTAATTGCATTTTAATCATGTTTCTCCCTGGTAGAGGTCTACATTGTAAATTATAAAATTTCTTTTCACAATATCAAGGATAAAATGGTTGCCATTACTTTTGATGTGACCAAGTATTTCGCTTCGAGTTCTGATTGCGACTTCTTGGAGATGCCATTGACATGGACACCAGCTGGCAATGGTGTGAAGCCGAGTAGCCGGTGCTTCCCAGGTAGGAACTGTGCTCTGTTTGCACTTGAGGGGGGTTACATCAGTGGCATTTCGTAAGTAACTTTCCTGCTTGCTCTCACTGTGCTCGGAAGTTCTCTGTGAAACGTCTCAAGCATAAGCAAAGAAGGCCGAGAGCAACACGGAAGTCGCCACGCACTTCCACTGCTGGTATCACTCGTGCCCAAGTACTTCACTGAAATTAAACTGTAATATTAGCAAGTAATCCGAATCAAGAAAGCTAATCAGAAAAGACAATAGTAATTTCATAAAAAAACGATACCGAACAACTCGAAGCAGAAAAAAATACAGCCATAATGCCGAAATATTAAATAGACATAAGGAAAGAATTTAAAATTGTTTCTGGATCAAAATTACTTGCTGTAACAGTGCATTGTTTCCGTGTCATAAACGAACAGCTTGAAGTTTAAAGTATCGAATTAGCTTAAAGAGAAACTCCATGTTTTGTTACCGCTCAGTCCATAAAACGCGTTTATACTACAACAGCTGAAAATAATAATTAATATTTTGCGTAATTGTGATTATTGATTTCTCTGTCCAACTACAGTGGGGAAAAAATTCTGTGGCTTACTTTTGTTAGAAAAACAAGACATACGTTTTGCTAATGACGTAGGTATGGAGTACATTTCCTTTTCCGGCTGTATGAGGGACGTTGGATACCTTCGTTTGGCATACTCTTGGATGTTTAATGCAGCGAAGTTAATTAGTTATTTAGAAGCGATAACGAAAGAATCTATGAAAGCTGTAAATATTTTATATATATCTCCGAAAAAGAGCTTTGTAGTCGTAAAAATGGAATCAACTAAGCATTCTTCGAAAGAATTAAAGAGAACATTAAATTTGCGACGAGTTGGACTTCTGTGATTTCTCTAAAATTTACATTCATAATTGTATAGAAAACTTCATTTAATTATTATATATGTGTTTTCAATGGAAACTGGTAAATTAAAAACAAGTTCTTCTTATAAATTTCACAAAGGTGCGATTTTTGTTATAAATTTAATAATCTATGTAGATACCCTATATAAGAAAAAAATTATTACAACAATTATTGTTGTTATTCCCTTTAAAAAGGAATGTATGAACATTAAATACTGAGACGGGTCAGAATCTTCAAAACAAATATCAGAACGGTGTAGACTTTACAAAACTGCTTTATTAAAGCGATAATGTTTTTGTGTAACGTAAATTGATTCCAACCAGAGGAAGCAATTTTCTGCGTGTTTTTAATAATAATAATATCTGCAATACGAAGAATTCAATGATTTGGAGTATTCGTGTTTAATGTTTTGCTTGTGGCATTTTAAGATGTAGTACGTAATGAAATATCATTTTTAATTAATTTAAACAATGAAGGTAAATCAAATATTTACGTTTGAATCTAAAAGTTCTTAACATATATCAAAATAGAAGTTTGTTTTTCGAGATGATTTTAATTGTTTTTAAAATATTTTTAGTTTAGTTGTCAAATGATCTGTATACCAGTAGGAGAATAATTTCTGGCAAGCTGGTTTTTATTTGTGAAATTTTCCTATACAGGCTCTGAAACCACTGGTTGATATTGTGACACTTGGCACGACGATCTGAGAGAAAGGCGCCGACAAGTTGTTGCAACAGGCTCCCTAACTAACGACAGTGTTCCTTTCAATTTTATTTTTTTTTTTTTTTTTTTTTTGTAGCGTTGCGTCTCCCTTGTAGTAGCGATATTAACTGTGCGTACGTTCGGAATTAATTGGTTGGCACACTTGCTGTGTTTGCTGTCCTTGGCATTCAGTAGCCGTCATATCGCCATGCTCCTCACGCACTGTCTGGGCAAACCAGCGGAGATTCCACCATAACGGTCTGTCAGCACTTTCTACATCATGTCCTCAGTGCTCTCTCTGATGAAGAAATTGACTTACACGAACTTAACCAAAACGAAGCTTTCAATATTAATAGTACAAGAGGAAATAATCCACTAATAATGCTATTTCACTTACAGATATATGAAATACACTATTATCTTAAATATTGCAAAAATATTACTGAAAAAAATAAGAATTTTTTTTAGAAAGGAATAAGCTCAATTTTTTGTATGGTTCTAAGCCTCGTCCAGATCAAGGCCATTAGAGGTGAGAGGGAACTACGTACAAGGAACGGGAAGAAATTCGGCCATGAACTTTTCAAGGATCCATCGCGCCTTTTGCTTAGAGTGATTTCGGGAAACTAATGAAACCGAAATCTGTATGACCGGACGGGATATGAACCAACATTCTCCAGAATATCAGGTCTAAGCATTGCCACATACCAACCACCTTTAGACGAAACACAAATAGAAAATGTTAAATCCGTAAATTCATGAAACTTGGATGAGAATACTCTATTTAATGAACACAATAAAAGTTGACGTCAAGTAACAGTTCCAGATTGAAATCTTTATTAAATTGTTACCAACATCAACACTGATATTTCTATCTAAACTAATAATTATTGATAAAATTCACGAGATCTAAATACAAATAATAAACTTTTATCACAAGAGATAAATAAACACAGCCACACTTAAAACACAACCAAAATTAGGGAACTTTCAATCATTTGTATCAGGTTTGCAGTGGCCACAAAAATCTGTGATCATCATAATAAAGCTGGAAGTGGCCGAAACCTCTTTGGTTAACTCCAGAATGTCACCCATTAAAACATTATTCCGATACGTTACAAACCACCGAAACTTACACTACAAAGAACGCATTTACACAGATTTAAGCGCTTCAATGGAAACAGCTGAATTTCACACCAACACGCCCTTTGTAATTTAGTTTGGAAAGACCTGACCAATACTGGAACACCACAGCTCATTTAAATTGGTCTGCCTCCTAGGAATTGACGGACGCCAAATAAGTCAAGGTAGATTAACTACTCCAATAACCTGATGTTAAATTGAGGAAGTGAGACTATTTTCCCTACAGGAAGCGAACCGCGATCATTTGTCGGGACCAATGCATTTTTTGCGGTTCCCTCTAGACTTTCGCTTGAGTGAATCAGTGCGAAGAACACAGCTAGGTGTCGTGGTCACGCACATCCGGACTAGACTGCTGCAAGGGCGTCGAACCGGGCGGCACCCGCACAGCCAAGGCAGCACTCGATAACTACTTGCGGAACTTATTCTTTCCATCTTTCTTTGTAACTGACTACGCCCGACTCCGGTATTACTGGTCGCCGGTACGATTTCGCCCTGTGAACTGGGTGGTTTTAATTGCTGTCCTGTCTATTCAGAACAATAATAGATGTGATGAAATTACAAATACTATTGAATTACAAACCGCAGGTAGTTGTATGGATGTGAAGGCCAAATACAAAATTAAAAAGAAAAAAACGATATCAATGTCCGTATTTCAGTTACTAGAGGAGTTGTAAGATGAAACCGGTATGCTGGATCAAACTACAGATCACAAAAAGATGCGCAACTGAAACAGAGTTCCAGAACAAAAACATCATTATCGTTTTCCAATGTTACCAGAAGCTGCCTACTATAATAGCAGCCATCAACCTGTGATCGGCCGACTGTTATCCAACAACTCCCAGATTGTTCTTCATGCCTTCTACATATAGGTTTATAAGAAGTTTTGCAAGTATGTAAGAGATTTGCTAAGATATTTCAATCAGAAATTCTACAGCGAGAAGCGTAAAGTAACTGAGACAGATCAACGAAAACGAAACCACATGGCAATTTTCTAAGACTGGACATTCCATCGAAATTTCTTAACCTATTCACTTCGCAGAAATGAGCCACAGATAGAAACAAATTCCGAAGTTGTGCAAAAAATTGTCTTTATTGCTTCACTGCATGTCAAGTTGAAAAGATCCCTTCTAATGAGGAAACCCGAGTGCTAACATAATTCTACCTTAAAATTTTAAAAGCCTTACTCCAAAGTATAAGCTGCTTAAATATTCCTGCTGATATAGATTCGAAACGATGTTTTAAGCGTCCAGCATCGATATAAAAGTTTGCAACGAGAGTGAAACATTGTGATTTTGTTATGATTGGGCATTGTTGTTGGATGTGAGAAGATTCCCTGCGGCTGCTTAATGACGTGGGATGAGAAAATAATGCCCGTTGTTTGAGGTCTGCTTTCCACTGGGACAGCTGCTCTGTATCCACTCCTCAGGTATCTCAGACTATAGCAGGCATATTAGATGCAATGTATTCCTCTTCGAGTATTGTCGGTGGAAGAAATTGTTAACCCACAGGCAGAGAAAAACGTCTAAGCACTGGTTGAGAAATCTCATTCGACCGTTTTAGTTCACCGCTAGTTCATCAGTTGTATGCTTAAACTTGGAAGAAATGAATTCCTTCTAAAAGTTATAATAATTAGGAAGTAACTACAAACTCTGAATCTGTCTCACTAACACGGCTATCGATTTTGAGATGTCTGTCGTGATAAAATGAATATAACGTGCCAGAACCGAAGCACGCTTTCTTCCCATTAACCTGTAAACGAACAGAGCTGTTACGCTACATCAATTTTTTCCGCAACAACGTTATTGCCATAGCAGATAGTTACTGGCAAATTAAAACACCTAGAATCAACTTAAATGACTGCATGAAGCAGCTAGTGAAGCTGAATTGCCAAGAATATTACGAATGTCGCATTCAGTGTTTGTCTGCCATAATCGATTTACTGGTTGCATTTGTTCAGAGTTACTTGAAGAATGAAGTTTTTAGCACAAATATTGATACAATAAATTTAAAGAAAACCTGTGTTGAGACAACTTAGAAGAAATGTTGTTTTGGAACTCAAAAGCTGCAGTGAATTTTGACCGAGCGTGGTGGTGTAACGGATAGCGTTCTGGCCTCGCATTCGGGAGGACGGCGGTTCGAATCCCCGTCCGGGCATCCAGATTTGGGTTTTCCATGGTTTCCCCAAATCACTCCAGGCGAATGCCGGGATGCTTCCTTCAAAAGGCCATGGCCGATTTCCTTCCCATTCCTTGCCCCCATCCTTTCCCGTCTCTAAAGACCACGTTGTTAAAAAGGGACGTTAAACTGTTACAAAAAAAAAAAAAAAAGTGAATTTTGCTATACTATTTTAGAAAATATTTTATAAACTGTCGATAATCTTTAATTCAAAACACTTAGTCCGAGGAAGGAAAGATTTTTGTTTAAAATGATTTATCCTTTCACATCATACAACTTTCTTTTGGTACAGTCAGCACATATTGCGAGACACGATTTACTCAGAGACCTCTTCAGACTCCTTAACATCACGAAGCGCAGATACACTTAATCTATGAAAACAAGACAGTTGTCTTTGAGGCTGTTTCTCAGCTGACCGGAGACTTTCTGCTCTCCGACACAGTGAGACACTTTCCACGCGCCCTCTTACTTTCAGACGGACACTCTCCTCTCAGGTTTCCGTGGCCACTCCACGCCTCAAGAAAGTGGATACGCGACCCGAGCCACTCTAATTCCACGAGTAGCGTCACATCAATTCTTCAAATATTCCTGTGTCTTAAATACATTTTTTTCTGTTTTGACCAATAAAATTTGAAATCTGAAAACGATATATCAACAACAGAATAGCTTGATTATTTAAAAACTGATCACTGTTTGATCGGCATCATGATTTCGGTTTTCCCTGGTTTCCCGAAATCACTGCAGGCAAATGGTATAGTGGAGCCTTCAAAAAGACCGCAGCCAATTCCTTCCCGATCCTTTTCCCCAATCTTCTCTCGCCTTAAATGACCTCGAAAAAGAAACAACATACAATTTGGTGATTTATTTGTTATGAAAATGATGTGTGTTTGACTATTTCCTTTACCCCCCGTGATAACCGACGAATCTGGTAAACCGTATTAGGACATTAGAATGTCCAAAATTAGAAGTGATCTAAATAAGCTGAAATTGAAAATAATAGCTGGCCACCTCAGAATTTCTCATAAATTGGGTGGTTGATCATATAGTTATTATATTAACAAAGCTTAGTTGTCAAATGGTATTAGAGTTAGGAGCAACCCGTCAAGTGCTTCGGTAAGTTAGGAAAAAAAGCTGTATAAGTATGGCCCTGAAACTGAAGTAGAGGTCTAAGATACAGTCGTATCAGAACTTCGAAACTGTCAACATTAGAATGAAATTTCCCGCTAGCAAATCAATTATTAAACACTAGCAGAGGCACAGGCCACACAGACGCAAATCAAAGTTTTTCAAAACTTTATCTATAGTCGTCTATTCAGATAACAAACAGAAGAAACAGCAACAAGTAGCTTAAGAAAGAACTTTCACAATAAAACAGATATCTGTTAGCCGTCGCATATATAAACGAATACGGTTAATTGCGATACTATTTGCTACAAGCATCTTTTTTCTGTTTGCTTATGGCTTTCCTCCCCGTCAACGTCGAAGCCATTAGGGGCGGAAGAGGACTAGGGCAAGAAATGGAAAGGAATCCTGCCTGGAACAATCGCGGCATTCAGCTGGAGTTATTTGGGGAAACCATGTAAAACGCAAATCTGGATGGGCGAATGGGTATTCGAACCGATGTCCTCCCAGATGCATTACGGCTCACCCACCACGCTCAGTCAGCTTCAAGCGACAGAGCCTCGGTTACCGAAGTGCAGACGGTAGCAGTTTCGGATAATATATTACCAGATATTAATTTCAAAAAGACTTTTCCGTAATTAATTCTTTTTACAATTTTTTTTAAGATAATATGCATTTAAAACCTGCTTCTTTCTACGTATCGGTAGTTCATTAAAAACTTCTTCGTTTCAAAGAATGTATGGTTCTATGTTTAAGACCTTATTGCCAATTGCTTATAAAAGGAGGTTTCATTCTCTCAGAGATGAGTCATATTCTCCACCCACTTATGCTTTTCTTTCGTAAATTCTCGCAGTATCCATAGTCTGTACTCTAACCAGTAAACAATCTGATGCAACGCATAGCAATGGTAAGGAAAATTCAAAGCTTACAGTCGCATAACGTTACAGGTGCCACTTACAGAGGATCACAAACTGGACTTAATCCTGCCACTTGGTTTAGCTCGTCTGGCTCTCCTGACTAGCGATTTCGCTCTTGTTTGGTTTTCCACCATCACCTGTTCCAAGCAGCTCTAAACTTAGTTAATAAGTAACAAAAGTTCCGCGTACTAACTATGAACCTCGCCAACGTCGTTGTCATTAGATGTGGAAAAGGACTGGGGGCAAGGAATGGGAAGGAATTCGGTCATGGCCTTTTGGGCGAACCATCGAGACATTCGCCTGGAATTATTTTGGAAACCATGAAAAACCCAGATTTAGATGGCCGGACGGGGATTCGAATGTGTGTCGAGAGCGTTACCGCTCAGTCAGGTTCCTTGTGACTTCCGCTGCGTCGAGCAGTATCATGTTACTCTGCTTACCTTTATTAGCAGACTATTCAAATTAGTCACTTATCGTGACATTCAGTGTTACTTGTCAGCTGGAAGGCCATATTATGAAGAATATTATTATTCGCTGAGCTAACGGAACTTCGGTCAGATGGAGAGCTGGCGAAAGTTCGCTCCGCTGCTACTTCGCATTCTATGCAAATTTTACGATTCTTCGATTCCTGTAATTCTATTGTATCCCATTACCTTATTACCATTTTGCATCAGGGTCATGTCTACCAACGTGGCCTTCGCGCGCAATAATGAAAGGCATCTGCTGTTCCACTTAAACTTCCTCGGTTATGTGGCTCTATGCTAACTCAGGTGACTTGACATTCCTTATTTTTTTTCTTTATAGTTTGTTCTGAGATTAACCGGCGCGAAGTTGTTTCTTTATCAATACCTTTGGAAATAGTTTGTTCAAACTTGAATGCGATCTTAATGGTTGCTGTTTTAGAAATGTCATGTATAAATAGTTTTGTACAACGTGCGTCGTTTTGATATCCACAGTAAGATTTTTGTTTACATTGTGAAAATATTTGTCTTCAGTTTGGTGGCCCTAGTGTCATACGGAAGAGAGGTTTGAACGGACCGGAACCATGTTTCGCCCTCTCTATTCCTTCCTTATTAATTCATAACGCAACAACAAACTGATCTGAACACAAACACATCACAATCATCCACTCAAACAGTAACACTTACATACACAACCATCATTGGAGTAGGCAAACGTAAAACACCCTACATAAATATCCCAAGACATTCCTTGAAGCAGAAACTCCCTCTATGACGATACCTGGGTTACCGGATATGGGGACCACCATCTATCAGCATACAAAATGTTTCTTATCATTATGTAAAAATAGATACCATACCAGCGTTCACCCAGACGATTATGGAAAATTCTGATCGTGCCTAGAGTCAGAGTTGCGTTTACACATTATAAATGCATATTTAAGTAATATTCGTTACTGTCCAGTAAAGCCACCAGGGAAAATAAAACTCTTACAAAGACGAATGTTAATCGTTGCTCTGAACAGCCGTCGTAATAAATTACGCGTAGGTTTAAATCAGCTGACGTTACTCAGGAAGATAAAACTCGCTACATCTAATTCTGATTACTGTCATCACTAGAAGATTGCACGGTAAAGAGAAATGTATATCACTGAGGCGCGAGGCGAAGCAACAGCAACAGCAAAGTTATCAAACGCTGCCGCAGCTTGAGATGCCTCCACGTCAGCATCCCACTGCAGGCAGTGTGATGCGACATACTTAGCCGCACACAGCTGCGAGAAGGTTTGGTTTGCTGTGTCGTGTAGCAAAATGATATCATGACGACTTCTTGTCAGGAGGTGCCTGGGTTCAAATGTCCCTGTCTGATGCTACGAGCCTTCATTTCTGAGAAATTACGGAATACCCTTAGGAATGGTGCTTTTTGCATCTCCCCTGTTCTACATCTCAAGATCCTACTGACGAAACAAATTCTGCATTTCAAAACTGGAAATAAATAAACTGCGCGGTTCTTCTATATTAGCTCAGCAGATCACGAAATACACAGTTCTCTGTGTTTTCTTTCTAATATTGGAACTTTACATCCTAAATTCCTCACCTACACTGATGAGGCAAAACATTATGACCACATGCTTAGTAGCGTGTCTGTCCACATTAATTGGAGCGCAACACAGCAGCGGTTCGGCGTGGCAAGGACTCGACAAGTCCTTGGTAGGTTTCCGGAGGTCTCTGGCACCAGATGTCTACGCACAGGTCACGTAATTCCCTTCAATTACGGCTGATTGTTTGTGGGCGCGGAGTTGGCGCCCGATAACGTCTCAGATGTGCTCTATCTGGTAGATATCAGAAGAATGTAGTGGTCAAGACGAAGGTGAGTTCACTATCATGATCTACAAACCACTGTAGCACGATTCTGGCCTTGTAAATTGGACAGTTATCCTGCTAGGAGATACCGTCAACGTCACTGGAAGATGGAAGGCTTGAAGTATGAAGTAACGTATGTGGTCCACAATTGTTACCACGTAGTCCACAGCCGTCACGGTGACAACCACAGCTCCCCTATACCATAATGCTGCCCCCACCGGCCAGCGGCCTTGGAGGAGTGTATTTTTGGAGCTTCTGTTTCTCTGGAACACGACCATTGACCTGGTGTAGCAAGAAACGTCGTTCGTCCGACCAGGCGACACGTTTACGTTGATGTACGGTCAAGCCTCGATGATCTCGAGGGCGCTGAAATTGTAATTAACTATGACGTTACGTTAACTTGGGAACGCGTAGGGACCGTCTGATGTTCAACAATGTGATCCAAATGATTTGCCCCGAAACACTACACTATCATTGTACTCTTTCCACCGAGCGTGGTGGTGTAACGGATAGCGTTCTGGCCTCGCATTCGGGAGGACGGCGGTTTGAATCCCCGTCCGGGCATCCAGATTTGGGTTTTCCATGATTTCCCAAATCATTCCAGGCAAATGCCGGGATGCTTTCTTAAAAATGCCATGGCCGAATTCCTTCCCATTCTTTGCCCCCATCCTTTCCCGTCTCTAAAGACCTCTCTGTTGAGAGACGTAAAGCAGTAAAAAAAAAATTGTACTCTTCCGTCAAATCTGCCATAGATGGCCGCCGGTCCTTCTTTACTCTGCGGGCAAGCCTCCAGCCCGTACGTTCCTTGTCGCCAGCTCGTGGTTTTACCGCCCTTGAACCACTTTCCATAAATGCTCACTACTGTAGCACGCGAACAGCCGACCAACCTCGCCGTTTACAGGCGCCGGGTCATAACAATCTGCCCTTACGTCAGTGGATTTCTCCACTTGTCACACGCATTTACGCTACAATGACTCTCCACGCTTGGTTTTTATAGTTTTTAAATATATAAGCCAAGCAGTGTTCATAATCCTTTGGTTCATCAGTATATATCTCACACGTAACAGTTAATACAGATGACCATAAGGGGTTTTAATGCCGTTGTCACTGAGTAAGTTGGAAACCATAATGGTCAAGCTACGCATATAGTGCATTCAGAGCACCGAAAGTGTAAAACTGATTTTCTTTTCTTTTTCACAATTTTTTCTTTAATGTACGTCGGGTTTTGTTCCATTAGTTCCAATACTGTTATTCATCTCTTTCATAAAACAGGGGATTCAATTTTATCACTTCATTGAGGGAGCTTTGACGAATATTGAATTTATTTTGTGATACTTAATTAACAGTGCACTGATTGTTAATAGATATTTTGTACCAACATTTGATAAGTTCCTTGCTTTTACTGAGTTCTGTCATTTGTTGATCCCAACATCTCTGATACAAATTCACATGGTTGTCAGAAGAAGAAGCTTGTTCTCCCGCGCACAAATTGTTTGTTCCGCGTGGCGGTGATGCTATTGAATTTACTGTCGAGCCCTCACCGTCTCCTTATCTCTCCGCCTGGCCACACGTTTGCTGTTCAACGTATACACACTTAAAGATTTGACCCTTCATTGCTGCCAACTGATCACTGACCGGTGTTTCGACGGCGCCGGTGATGGCCTCACCTCTCATACACTGCAGGAGTGACTGCGCACCTGTCTAGCCTCTGCCGTCTCCATATATATTTTTTATAGGGAACTCGCGTCCCTTCCTGGCCGCGCTCTACCACAACACGGTGGACTTTCTGAAGGCACCTCGCGGAGCGTCAGACTGCCATGTGAACAAGGACTGCAATATTGTAGCTAAATAACAATTCAATAATGTATTGGTCATCATAAGGCTTTTATGAATAATATTACATAAGGAAGATCAAAAAATGTACAGCTTTAGTGACCAAACACTTTTAATGTAGGCACGGGTAAAAGAATCGTTGCATCTTACGAAGCTGTAAGAACTCTATTGGAAACAGTGTGGATAATTTGGTACTACCATTAGACGGTTTTGTTCAAATTACATTTTAGGTTAAAGCATGCAGATTTCTGAAACGAGATCATTTGTATTTCATTTTATATAGTTGTAAGAGATATCCTCTAAACACAACTTATCTTTGGATGGGTGTTTAAACACACAAACTAAAATAACAGGTGCTATTTAACGTCTAAGTTGTTTCGGAACTAAGGCGAAAGTAATATCACAAACGCTTTTGCTAATGGCATTTAATCCACTGCCGCTCTCAACGTTTTGTTCAACCATTCTTGTCTTGAGGCTAATAGTATCCCAATATTCTGCGAACGCAAAATGAAATAGTCTCGCAGAAAGTGAGGAGGTCTGAGCAGGCGCTCGCCGATAGAGGTTGGAGGACCTTCGTGCTAACCTCTGAAATGCCAACTGTCGACCACGAAATGCCACGCCGGAGATTACATCAGCTTTCGCTTTCTTCCTAACCTATCACCATCAGCTTGCTACACGGCACAATTGTATAACAGAGAACTAGCCGTCTTCAGTTCTGTTCCACTCACCCACTTCTCTGCTGATCACAAAAGTCGATGACTGGCTTAAAAGTTTAGTTTTCCGTCACCGTGGACGGAAGAAGCAAATCCACATAAAAATAATTCATTTTTGCAACAATCTTTGAGAGAATTTAAACAGTAAGTTTAAGTTATTCGTAGATAATGGTATTGTAAGTATTGAAACAAAATACAAAGAATATTCAAACAATATTTGATAATTTTTAAGTTTGGTTAACGAAGAGGTATCTGAGGCTAGATAACTCACAAAATAAAACATAAAGAGTAACACGATCAATTAATTCATCTTCACGATGAGCATTCAAACAGTAAATTTTCTGTAGTATTTGAGGTTAATGATATAACATCAAATGAAGGAGTAAAATAGGTTACACCAAGCGTCACTAGAACGGAGAAATGCAGCAGATGTACGAAGTTTTGTTGGAAGGTAAAAAGAGTAGTGCAGTGATAAATATTGAAAACGTTTAAAAAAAAGCAAATAAGCGTCTTATGACTAATTGAGGTACCTCGTATCTGAGGTGTTATAATGTAATGGAGTGAACTAATCAATCAGTTTGGAATCTGTCGGATATCTCTTCATACGAATGTGGCAATCGTACATTCCCGGAGTTTGGAAGTAGTTTCACTTGTATTTAGTAGCGCAGAGGATGCGTGTATTTAGGAACAGGTTCATACACTTTCTGGCAGGCAAGTGATCAGTAAAAGTTCTGTTTCTTACTTGGACAATCATACAAATCGCCCAGCAAGATTACATCAGCAAGTTTGACAGACATTTTAGAGGCGACCTCGGTTTTCTTGACGCTGCAGAATCGACTCAGGTTAATCCGGGATGATTAATTGGTTGCATATAAACTCATTAAGTCGTAGTGCAGCGAACTCGCCTACAATACCGTCAGTACAGCAAAATCTGTATCATCATGTCTAGAATTATACAGGAATAGTTGTTGGCTCCAACCAGACAAACGTAGTTGAAATCTCAGTATTTTTGTTTCTTATTATTAAAACATAATGTTAAGTATCCAGGTAAAAACTGAAACCACGATTGCTATTTGGAGAATCGATGTTCCAATAGGATATTAAATAGGAATTTATTTCAGAATTAAATCAGAATCAGTTTAAAACGATATAAATCTGTAATACGAGGTAGGTCTGATAAGTACTTAGACTCTCTTCCCTATGGCGCCACTGTCGCCAGAGAAATGTAGTATCGTGTAGTACATTATCTTAGACAGCTATTGTTAAAATTTTAGCCAAATCGGACTCATAGTTTTGTTTTGATCGCGTGTGAAAGTGGGTGTGTCCGCGGATTTTAGAAAAATGGAATAAGAGCAATATCGGTCTGTGATTCGATTCTTGTTTTTGGAAGGAAAATCGCACAGCGAAATCAAAGAGCGCTTGGATGCTGTGTACGGTGACTCTTCTCCTACGATGGCCACTGTCAAAAATTGGTTTAACGAGTTTTCAACGTTGTCGCAGGTCGGTTTTTGATGAGCCACGCCCAGGTGCCCCGAAAACGGTTACCATGGAGGATAACGTGACAAAAATCCACGATCTCGTATTGGCAGACCGCCGATTGAAGGTGTGCGAGATTGCTGGGACAGTAGGCATCTCAAAAGACTGCGTGGGTCATATTTTGCATTAAATTTTGGGCATGAGAAAGCTGTCTCCGCGATGGGTGTCGCGTTTGCTCACTCCGAACAACAAGCACAACCTTGAGTGTTTGACGCTGTTTAAGGGCAACCCGAAGGAGTTTCTGCGTCGTTACGTGACCGTCGACGAAACATGGATCCACTGGTACACACCGGAGACCAAGGAACAGTCAAAACAGTGGACTATACGTGGCGAACGTGCTCCGAAAAAGGCGAAGACTGTCCCATCGGCCGGGAAGGTGATGGCCACCGTTTTCTGGGATTCACAAGGTGTGATCTACACCTACTACCTGGAGAAGGGCAAAACGATCATAGGGCTTTACTATGCCGAATTATTGAGCCGATTCGACGCCGAATTTCAGAAAAAAATGCCGCATTTCGCGAAGAAAAAAGTGCTCTTCCACCATGACAACGCACCGCCTAACACCTCCGCCGTAGCCACGGCAAAATTGGTCGAATTTGACTACGAACTGTTGTCCCATCCACCATATTCTCCAGATTTGGCCCCGTGTGACTTCTTTTTGTTTCCAAACTTGAAGAAGACACTCGCCGGGCAGAAACTTGAGTCGAATGAGGAGGTTATTGCCGCTACGGAGGCCTACTTTGCAGATCTCCAGAAAACGGGTTAAAGAAGTTGGAGCATCGCTGGGTAAAGCGTATCGAGCTAAAAGGACACTATGTTGAGAAATAAATCGCCACTTTTCCAAAAATTTTGTTTTTTCTTTTGTAGGCTAAGTACTTATCGGACCGCCCTCGAAGAAAGAAAGTCCGCATTTCAAAGGGCCGTATAGTTTCAAAATTGATTTGAATGCGTAATATCTCTTGTAGGATAACGTCACCAGCAGCTATGCACACCAAACAAGAAGCAGTCCCGCGTTTCCATTACAGTTTGCTGTGATCAGAAATCATCTACTTTTATTAACTGTTGATATATACCAATCCCAGTCTGTTTGCGTACGTTTCGAAAGAAAATAATACATTTTAAATAATATGATTTTACCACGATTCAGAGTTTAAGAGTTAATCGCTGCAATTTCGAATATGTTATTTATTTCGCAGGTGTTGGTGGTCAGATTGGGAAGCTTCCAATTAAAGAATTTCATTCAGTGAAAGAAACTGTTTCATTTACTTAATGTTCTGACGAACTATTTAATGTGTGTTTACTACGGAGGCGACCGTGTAAACGAATCTATTTTGTTCACCAAACCATATCCGAAATCAGCGCATAAAGTGACAAGTTCTTCACGACTATTTATTTACATTTGGAGCTGTGGCTTGAAATGGCTCGTGGTATGTCCCCTGCCACTCTGTTTGTTTTCTCTGCTGCCTTTTAGGATCTGTGCTTTCGCGCGCAGCCGTCTTGGTCTGAAAGTGGCCGACATACGCGACCAGCATAACAGACGCCCCCGCAGCTAGCTGCGCACAGCAATTAAAGAACTGCACATCTAGCAAGCTAATCTCCTCACTAGCGATCATGACAAACACTGAAGTCTTGTCAATACAACTACGAGAATTAGACACCGTTGCAGTCTGAAATTGGGAACTGGACTTTTTCATTTTCAGGTGTGTTTCATCTGATAAGATCTTCACCTTTCACTTAATGATTTCGCTCTGCGTTTTCATTAAAAAAAATCCGGTGCCGTATTTCACATTAAAAAGCGATATGACAAAACCTATTTGTTTTTCGTTATGGATCTTAGCATCGAGTTAACGGCAAAAGACCTGTATATTGCATTATTAATTTTTTGAAAGAAGTTAGTATTTAATTTATTGTCATTGAAAACAAAATTACCATGTTAAATTTCTAATAAAATTATCTCTCCGCAGATTTAGTTCCCCGGCGATTGGAAATTACACTATTAGGAGAAAGATATCAAATCAAAAGACTCGGACTACCAAAATCTAGGCCGAAAGTACTACATGAAAAATTTCAGTAATCAGCATAGTAACTTGGGATATTACATATAATGAATTTATCACGAATAATATTAGGAACAACGGAGATAGACGAGGAAGTTGCCAAAAAAGGAGAATTCCTCGATGCTGATACTCCTCTTGTCTAGTACGAGACTTCGACTTTCAGTGGAGTCGGTTATTGGGGCAAGCTGCTGCGAACAGGAGTGTTCACCTTGGTGGGGAGACAAACGCCTTCCTTTCCTCCTATTGTGTTCCTGATAACATCACTTCAGCTGCTGTACCATCCTGCCTGACATCACTAATTGTTAACAACATCCTCGCTTCATTGTCACTCACTGCTCATCTTTGAGATCTTCCACGCTTCTGTGAATAGAACTCAGGGACGGGAAATATTTTCCACTGGTTCTGAGATGAATCACATTCAGTGATTATCTCTCATATTTTTCTCTCCGCGATAGGGAACTATTGTACAATAACAATATTGCGATGAAATGAAATAAACAAGGCATCTGTGATCCACGTGTGGTCAGTAGATTTCTACCTCGAATTTTGCCCCTGTAATAACACAGCCAAACCTATAATCCCGTAAGCTGCCAGATTCAGAACTCTAACACCGATCCCGCATTTAATATTTCTCCCCTGATGTTGAGTACACCACTATTATCTCTGTGGAATTTTCCTCTCAGTGCTAATTTTTATCTTACTGCTATTTTTTCTCTTTGTCTGCTATTCTAATTATTCTGTACATTTCACAGTTAGCATACTGTACTTGTAAGAATTGTAGGTGGGGCACAATGAGACCAAAGAATGCCTAGATGAAAGACTAGTAGACTTGTAATACTACAGACTAGATATCATTTAAAAGTAATCATTTAGTAAGCGCGGTTACTATGTGTAAAGTGTTTGCAGAAGCCGACCCCAGACACTAAACAACGGGCACTATGTCCAGTAACGCTACTTCAGCGCCACATTAAAGCGATTGAAATGAGAAACACGGAAGACAATTCCAGTGTGAAGACAAGAACGTACTGTTCAGTTAGATCATTATAACTTTTAGTGCGTGGTAATACTCTTTGAAATCTAATCTATTACAACTTTATCGATCAAATTGAAAGGTTAATTTAACTAATCCGTTGTGTTCTGATTGAAACAGTTCACTAAAAGATATAACATTACATTTCACTTCATACTGACGTCATAGGACAGCACTGCTCAACGACCTGCAAAAACTTGGACTGGGACTTAAAATAAGCGTTCTCTCATATGCAGTATATGGAGACACTATGCAGCCACCTGTTGATAAGAGACACGAGACACACATGTGAAGAAGTGTGCGTGGAGACTTTCCCGGCGTACTGAAGCAATGTAGTCTTCACGGGTGTGCAGCCGGATGTGAAGAAATTTCCGAAATTCTAAGAATTGTACAGAAACCTGATATTTAAATATTTTCAGCTGTCCATATTCCTGAAAGCCACGAAGGGATAAATAGGAGCTAAACATAGGTGACTTGTATTTTTGTTGGCAGATATGTGAACGCTTTGCCGTGAGACAGTTATTGCGTAACGGGTTCGTCGTGCTGCGGCCACTTTCTACTGTAACGGCGACCTTCAGCCCGCGGCGCTCCTGCAACAGTGCGAACGCCACCCACTACACACGCACATTACACGACCGGTGTTGGTTTCGCATCTTTCTCCATTTACCTCAAAGCATGGAAGAAGGTGTAGATAAGGTGTAGTAATCTTATGACTGTACAAGGTAGGTTGGTGTAAATGCACGGCGAATTTTGCGTCCTCTCGAAGCAAATTCACGTCGTGTACGTGGTCGATTTTTGTTAACAAGCGGATAAATGTAAGTAGTTTACGATAAATTATATATTTGCACATATTATCTGGACTTATTTGCATTTTAATTCGTTCAATTTTAATTCAGATTTTTGCTGTACCCGATTTGTTACACACATTTGTTTCAGAAAATCCAGTTATGTTGGATAACTAAGGTCGCTTTGTCTTCTCAGTGGTAAGAGTTGGCGCGGTCAGTATTTTCTCCTGAGAATACATCGGTACTGATTAGACAGCTGGCTCATTGAATCCTGCGTTTCCAGACGTTTTTCTTCCAGTTAATGATTTGTTCGCGATTTGAACCGCGATCGTCCAACTCACACCCACTTTCGTTTACCTGGTGAGCTACGACAAAATACATTTGCAGTAAGCCGGGTACTAAATTTTTGTCAGAACGTAAATAATAGAGATAAACTTCGTACCAATAGCCCAATATAGAAGAAACACTTTGACATTGTTCAGTTGAGGCAACTTTAATACGCTAGTAATGATGCAATTTTCATAGTAATTTCTGTATGCGAAGTGTATTTCTGGGTTTGTGATGACCTTAACATTGTTTCTGTGCCTCTTCTTAATATTAAACATTGGCAATAACATTCTCGTCAGTTTCCATCTGCAGTATTTTTTAAAAAAACTCTGACTGCGCTATTCTCAAAAGATTGATCGTCTTAGATACTAATGCACGTATCCCTACAAAAGTAAGGTTAATCTTATTTTCATGAAAGCTGTCCATTACTCAAAAGATGGGGGAGACCGCAGGTTGAAACGTTAGGAAATCCTGACGACAAATTTAAGGCGTTATCTAATCCCCATTCTTCCCTTCCATTCCATCATCTCTCTCCGAATTTGAGCTTCTGGAGACAGAGAGAGAGAGAGAAAGAGAGAGAGAGAGAGAAAAATAGCTGTTGTAGTCGTATTATTTCTAATGAATATTATCTTATCTTCTTAAGCAAATATTTCCCACGCATAGAGCACCGATAGAGGTTTTAGTTCAATATTCTTAGAGTACGAGCGATAATGTTCTTCATAATGACGATTTCCATCTGGATAAATTAATCCGCGAAAGTGTCAGAATTAAAACTTTAACCTTAAGCCTGCAACACAAAGTATTCAAAAGCAAATTTGTGAAAAAAGTATTATCAGAATAGGACCAATGTTTTGAAAGTTAGGGCAGTAATTCCCGTGTAGACAGGAAGCAGATCTGAGGTGTGAGGCGCTGTGTGGTGAAGCAACGCCACGCCGACCTACATCACAGCGCTCACTTTCCTCGCCCGCTCAGACAAGCCAAATTTCGTTTCAGTTCACGGCATTCGATTAGATTGTTTTTACATCATCAAGAACTGTTTCTAGAAGTTTTATTGAATATATTTGATAACACATTACAGAAAGTGTGGTAGTAAACTTGTATGCACCCATCCTAAACAAGTGTACCAAGTTTCGTAATAATCAAATCGACGCAAGCCACTGTTCACCTCGCTTATTTAAATGCATATACTGCAGTGCACCATCCTACAGTAGTCACACCTTTGTATGCCTGCCAGTTTCAAACAGTTCGTTTCATTACCAAGCCTAGCTTTGCTTTTGGCTACGCTTTATAACATTTCTTTAAATTTATAGAATAGCTATTATATCTGAAATTTTTTCTGCATGCTAATTACGACTATCAATATTTTCGAGCAGTAAGAAGCTGCATAAACCGGAAATTTCAGAGTTTAACAGGAACTTGAGTGTGCTTTGTTTTGACGCTGACGAGTTTTTTTTGTCGTGATGTTGCCTCCCACAGAAAAGCATTGTGTGCCTCGTCCTCTCTCGAGCAATGGTGGGCGACAGCAGCCAGACCAGGTCACGTGACGAGACAAGGTCACCAATGCTAAGCTGTACCATATCACTTCACGGACTCGTGGCACGGCCAAAGAACAAGAAACGCCGCAGGAAAATGGTAAACATTGAATAACTATAAAATTAAAATTTGTAAATAGTAATAAAAGGATGTAATTTGTGGATGAAACTTAAATAGAGGAAACATACTTGTCTCCTATATCTTGAGGCACATAGACTAGCAAGAAACAGAGGGCAAAGATAAAAATCAGGGAAATAATTTAGAGTGCAAATTGTAATATATATGTGCATAAATAGTCAGCTGAATTGTTGAATCTCACTGGACATAACATGAAGTTTACCAGCTAGTGGACAAATTGTTATTCTTAAAGCCTGTCATACATTCAGAGGAAATAACCTTGCAGTAATCGATTATTTTTATAACGATGTTACTTAAAAAAAATTGAATTTTCAACATGGCGAAGTTTCAAATCTAATCGTATCTATATGGAATAAAAATAATCTTTCATTTAAAGTAATTTTCGGTCAGCAACAAAATAAAATAACGAACATCCTTTTTGGGAAAAACTTCTTATTTTCGATTCCAACGTTATTCATTTTGCGCGAGTAAATCACCAAGTTCTTAGGTTTAAACAATGAAACAATTTAATATTCACACAATTTCGTAGTTTGCTGATTTTAGAATTACTTTAGAAATTATCTTCACTTACATATATGAAAAGTGCGTACTTCACTCACAATGGTCAAGTTTACAGCAGAATCGAAAACAACAAAGTCAGATACACAGTACAGGAAAAGAAATCTATCTTCAAAAGTTTGGTGGATTGAGAGCCGTGAACGGCTTGTGGCGGTGAACACTATATCTGCCACTTTATTCCTATCAAACGTCGAAATTAATTCGAATTTAAAGTAATTAAAAAACCACCTAGCTGTATCAAAATTTCTGAAAAGACTAAAATTGTGTTCACCGAACGTGGAACGTGAAACCTAAATTTAGATGTAGTTAATATATTCTGGATTTTAATCACCTTCATTTAAGTCGACTTCTTCTTCTTCTGTGTGCGCCATATCCATATCCGAGTGTAGGAGGTTACCGTGAGGAATGTTTATCCCCCAATGGGAACCTCCCAGGGGTGATGAAACTGGGGTAGTTTGCCGTGGCCTTTCCTACTGTGACAGTGTTCGTACGTGGTGTTACAAGTGTCGACGACTGTGGTAGTGTATGTGTTTAGTGTAGAGTATTGTTTGTGTTGTCGATGAGAGAGGAAAGAAGAGGAATCGTCAAACCCGGTGCCGGCCCATCCAGACTTCTTCCGAAAGATACCGGGGTCAGCCAGGCTTAATGATTATGAATTGTGCACCACCACTTCTTCTGTCCTGCCCGCCAAGTGATAATGATGAAAATGTCTTCCACCACCTGGACTGGAACCAGTTAATACAGTATCAGCACCAGACATCAACACGGTGCCACAACCGAGTCAACGGGGTGGACAGTTTACTTCTAATCCCACCAAATACCAAATTGTTGAGATAACAATTTTTATTTAAGATACGTTACTTACACTTCAGTTCCATCGAATAACTGAAATAATGACTGTAAACTGAGACCAAATCTATTATGATAATGCGCCGATATATTGATTTATGTATAAATCCTAAATATTTGATTTAGTAAGGAAATGCTAAGTGAAGATAAAAAAAAATTTCAATTCGAACTGACGAGGAATTTTGTGTCAGAAGAAGTTTTATGAATTTTATGGAAATGTTTAAACGCGGTGATCGTCAAAGCCAAAATCAGTTTCCCAATCTGAGCTGTCAGTGAGAGCGCGGCAAATCCGCGAGAGTGTGACGGAGCAGT
Organism: Vandiemenella viatica; assembly: GCA_031002005.1. NCBI lineage: Eukaryota > Metazoa > Arthropoda > Insecta > Orthoptera > Morabidae > Vandiemenella > Vandiemenella viatica. Next base: position 204,597,484 of record JARYHS010013630.1, on the reverse strand, counting down.
TTCACAACCCAGCAGGGCAGTCCGCGCTCAATCCCACATACACAAGCGTCTCCAAAAGACGAGAGATAACGGATGGTGTGTGATAATGGAGCTCTAGATTATAGGCAGTAAAGCGAATAAAAATGGTGGCATAACAATATGAATTAGAGCCACCATGTTACTGCAGTATTTTAATCTAAAGTAATATTTGCAAGTAGTGAAGCTTAACTGTGCTGTGCTCAGTGTTGACATACTGCAGTGTTGTGTAAAACGTACAGAAAAGCAATGGCATGCATTGGCATTGTCACATGCTTCAATACCCGGATATGGAGGCAGAATTTGAAAGACATACCAGTCGAGTTATGTGAAATATTCTGTGATAAAAACAATCAGTTAATTCATGGTTGAATGTATCTTTCACACATTCACGTGGAACATAACGATAAAAGAAATAAAATGAGGGATGACCTACGCAGAGGCACATAATTTTCCATTGCGTTGAAAGCGAGAAGAGTAACATGAAAATCGTGCGAAATACTGCAAAAGAAACTTAACAAGGGTCAGATTTCGATCAAAAATCGTCCAAAAAATTTATCTGTTATTTTTCAACACTGTGAATGGAAAAGACATGCTGGAAAGTAGTAAATAATGACGTACCTACTCAGAACAAACTATCATTTGATGGTTTACTCAATCTATCGCTCAGTTGAGTGCTGGTGTGTTTTAAAGATACAATAGCAGTATAACGAAGTTTTCTTGGTCATTTGTACGATAAGTAGTTTTGGCCCTTAACTAGCCAGAATAGATCATGTACTCCTAAAAAGATGTAATGACTTAAATTTAATATTTATCAGAAATCTGTGAATATTAGCTAGTGAGTTGAGAGATTACAGTTAGCGAGTGAGAATTACTTTGATAGCGTGGGCGGTAAGAACAGTAACAAGTGAAAGGCTGCGGAACGTTAAAGCCTTGGGCACAACCTCTCGAGTATAACTCTCATAGTAACCACTTCTGCTCTCTTTGGACGAACCAGTGAAGATTTCATTTTGATCTGCTTTCTTTCTGTATCAAGTGATTATTACGGAATAAAATGAAGGACAATGTTACGGTTCTTGTAAATCTTTCCAGATTTGCTTTAATACTTATAGTTGTTCTCTATTAAACATTAAAGTAATAACTATTCCTCTGAAACTAGGAACAATACATAAGGAAAATCAGTATGGAATTTTCGTTTCACTTATCTGTAGTAATTCTATTTTAACTGCGGAGATCTAGATATTAGTAACATTAATTGTTCAAGACATCAACATAGAATTACTAAGAATCGCTCCAAACTGGATGAGTTGACACGAACACTTCACATAACTCTCGCTTGCTCGTATAGTTGCTTTACAACTGTCACTAAGGTAAATATTGCTAACAATACGAGTACTTCATTAGTTAGGTTCCGCATTGAAGCAGATCTTTGAAAAGGACACACGAAGCTGGTATGTTGCGCTCACCGAAGTTGAGGACGAGCAGGAGGGCGATGGCGATGCTTGCGGTGGTTGGTGCTGCCATGGTGACCGTCGCCGACGACCACTCCACACTCACTGGCAGTCCCCAGCAGCCCGTCTCGCCGCGGCGCGGCGGCTCGGCGCCCCTGGAGGGGGGACACGCCTTGCCGGAACTGCGCCCCGCGCGGCCTTCAAGTCACCCTCCTTTCGGATTGCGGCACACACCCACTCGTCGGAACTAACAAATTACCGAGGCTCTATATACGGCCGGGCATTCGGGAGGAGTTGGGTTCAAATCCCTGTCTGACCATCCACATTTCGGTTTTCCTTTCCAAGCGATGGTTTCTTCAAACAGGTTGGACCGAATTCATTGCCGTTCTTTAAGGAGGGATGGACTAACACAGCCTGAGGGCAGCTGGAACAATTCAGTGCGTTCAGCTTCTCTCAAATACAACTGGAAGACATAGTCGCAATACGCTAAATTGACTTCCAAAACAGGGTACAGAGAAATTCTGTTTAGGCTTATCATTTTTATCATCACTGTAAAAACAACATAAGAATTTCCCCCGCAGAACACAGCATTCGGTATTAAGAATATTCAAACCGAAATTCTTTGGTGTAACAAGAAGAGATCAGCTGCGAATTCTTCGCTCTAAAAAATCAGTTGATGTGAGCAAGATCTATTTCAAATTTTAAGAGAAAATAACCAGAAATGAAACTCGATTTCAAAACGTCCATTGAATTAAGTTAAATTCGTTATGATATTTAAAAGTGAATCTGGATGTTTTGAAATCGTTAAGTCAACGACTGGAAGTTAATGAGTTTGTTTACGCTTGCTTTCACGTTACGTTAACCTTATTTTTATTATGAAATGGCTTATTGACATCGACGAAGTATAACAACATTTCTGCCATATGGTGTAAGTTTCTTCAGTCTTCTGCCATCTAGATTTGGGTTTTCCGTAATTTCCCCAGACGAATGACGTGATGGCTCCTTCCTCCAGTCCAGCGAAAAGCCAGAAAAAAAATGCGAAAGAGATTAAAAATGCACAAGAGAAATATTAAAATTAGAGCTGCCAAAATAGAAACGAGAATACGAATATCCAATAACGCCGAGTTTCGATATGATCAGCTAAATATTAAGTTCTATAACAACTCCATTTATTATTAATGACAAACAGGCTTCAGTCGAGAAGCTAATTAGAAATTCTGAAGTTCCTAAAATACTGCGTAATCGTAATAGCTAAGAATCATTCAGCAACGTATAAGCAATAAACGTACCCGCGTTTCACACCTATTTAGAGGGGAATTTTGTAATGGATTTATTAAAATTGGAATTAATTCCTTGAAGTCAACATTCAAATGTGCTTTCAAATTGAATAATCATTAGTATTCACTGAAAATGACGAAGTAATAGATCACTATTTGGGAATTAAAAGTTGTGTGGGATTTATGCTATTCCTAATTGATTTTTATAAAAGAGTAGCGCCTGTGTAATAATACTATTTAAAAAAAAATCACTTATCATTCTGGAGGTAATAAACTAAATGATATTAACACGAAAGGCTTTGCAAGGTACTCGATCCGCAAAAATACAACATTATTAACTGTTTAAGATAGTGAACACATTTGAAGCTATTGTAGACCAATTTCGGTTAAATTAAACAGGTACTTTCAGTACTTGTATCACTAAACCAGTTAATGATGGCATTGTAGTCTATGAAACACATCTGAGGTCGATCACTCTCAATGCAGCCATAATGAAACATATTTCAAATGTGCGATGAACATAAAATCCGTTGATGCTATCATAAGGAATGTATACGTCATTTCTGAATAAGGAAAAAAAAATTACTAAACTATTGCTTCCTTGCAAAGATCCACAGTATTTTTCGCTAGAACTGTTGAATAAGAGAAATACGTTGTTTAAATAACACATCATAAATGTTTATTCGTTTTTGGGTAATGGCTATGACATACTCATTATTTACAGGCAGAATTTTCAACAGGTAGTGTTATGCCCAAGTCTTGTGGCGTACACTATCGTCGAATAAGAGTATCTTTTATTTCCGTAGTTAAATACTAAAGACACTATGACAGTTGTTTCGTTTGGACAAAACATCAATTTCGGTATACATTTGCCCAGTTTGGTTGTAAATAACATAATCCATAGAACAATAACAAGCCACATACTCCCTCTACTAATCAGCCATTTTGTTAGTAGTTGTTATTCCGTTATTAAGATACAGCCTGAGACAAGCAAACTAATTATGTGGGTAATCGAACAGCGTCCATGATGTAGGTTTCCACTGAAATATTAGTCGCACACTAAAGAGGCATTTTAAGGAAGGTCTTTACACCATTAGGTTTGTGACCTTTTGGTAGGCGGCTTGCAAAGATAGTCATCTCAAGGGCATAATCCGTGTGGTTATTCACTCTCCAATTTTCGACAGTTTCTTACAATTGTGTCAAGGTGAATGCAGCAATACTTATAACGAGCTACTCCACTCCCTTTCTTAAGCAGAGCTCAATCCTCCACCACTAATAGCCTCGCTGTAGACAAACACCACAATGACTCAGCACAGTGCTCAGCGCTATGTATTGTTTCTACTTCAGTTATAGATGGAGAAATTGTCATTACGCGAGTAAAATAAAAACGATGTTACTCTCTTAAGTTTGTTGTGGAGATATCAACGTCTCTTTTAAACATATTTTATTATCGAATTTGCATAAATAATCAATCTGTACGCCAATGCAATTGAATTTTAGTTTAGTTTTATCTTCTCCGTACACGTTTCACTCCATTTTCCGGAGAATCTTCAGTGGTAATCTGTATAACATTTCAGTGTAAGAATTTATGTGAAGTATACATGGACATTATTTTAATTACATATTTGTCTATTTCACATTTGTTTCCACACGTCACGTTCACTCCGCTCTGTTATTTCGATTTGGAAGGTTGAACGCTTACCATATTTATTCAAATGAATATAAACAAATACTGCACTGTACTGTTTTAATTTCCACAGGGTTAGCTATAGATTTTGGTTATATTTTAAAATGTTTTGTTCTTATTAACTCGCTTTGGGCTTTGTCTGTCCAGGTGGAATTTAGTAATTGTTTTTAAACTGAGTTAGAGACTTGAGTTGAAATTTTGACCATAGCTTAGAATTGGATCACAATGCATGAAAATGTGGAAAAATGGGAAAATTTGTCCGAAAAATTATGGAAAAACTGAAAGTACTCTTTTCTATGGACCGATTTGGCTATTTTTTTTTTATTTTTTTAATGTTCGTAATAGTCCGAATAAGGTTTTTAGTTAATGAAAAATTGGAAAAGTTGCCCGGAAAATTGTAAAATTCGGAGGAACCTGAAAGTCTTTTTTTTTCTGTGTACCGATTTGGCTAATTTTTTTAATGATCGTAATAGTCCGAATAAGGTTTCTAGTTAATGAGAAATTCGAAAAATTGCCAAGAAAATTGGAAAATTTGTAGGAAACTGAAAGTCTGTTTTTCTGTGTACCAATTTGGCTAGTTTTTTTTTTTTTTTTTTTTTTTTTTTTTTTTTTTTTTTTTTTTTTTAATAGTCCGAATAAGATTTTTAAAGAAAGAAAAATTGGAAAATTTTCCTAGAAAATTCGGGAAAAACTGAAAGCATTCCTTTCTATGGGCCAATTTAGTTATTTTTCAATTTTCTTTAATAGTTTGAAAAAAAGTTTTCAGAAAAAGAAAAATGGAAAAGTTGCCACGGAAAATAGGAAAATTCGGTAATAACTGAAAGTACATTTTATATGGACTGATCAGGCTTTTTTTATGTTTTGCAGTATAATATTTTTAGGAAAAGAAAAATTGGAAATGCTACCTGAAGATTTCTGACAGGACTAAAAGTGTTTTTTTCTATTGGATGTTTGTTCGAATTCCAGACCATAACTTATTATTCAAGCGATGGATATGTATAATTTTTTTTTTTTTTTGTTTTGTTCATTATTTCCCTGGAGTGGAAATAACTCAATTAAATATTTTCTATTAAAAAAACTGGAATTTGTAGCATGTCTCTGTGATTATGTCATCAAAGTATTTAAAATCAATTAGCGGTGCTGACCCCGTCAATTCCATTCTAGTGCCGAAGATTGTACAGGGAGTGCGGACCTCTAGCTCCGTGAATCCTACGGGATGCTGCAGGAGCTGTCGGAACCACGTGACATTTACCTTTACCTTACAAATTTTCACTCACATAATTCTAAAAAGCAGAAAATAATAATAAAATAAAAAAAAAACAATTTTTAATGTACCATGTTTTTATAACGGACTAAAAAGTATAAAATAATTTCCCTAATCCTTATGAAGGGTAAAATCACATACAGATTTCTAACTTCTTCTAACTTGTCCTGAAAATTTATACTTGGAAATTTTTGATAGCTATTAAAATATTTGTAAGATTTGTGACGAAAAACGTTGGGCAAATGGAATACATAACTATAAGAAGTGTAGAGAGTGTTTATCAATGAAAGTACTTCCTTTTATCAGTTCACATTATTTGCGGTGCAATAAAATTGTTAGTAGAGCTTATAATGTATCAATTATCTGTTACATGCGCCCAATGTTTTTCGTCGCCAATCTTACAAGTATTTTAATAGCTATCAAAAATTTCCAAGTATAAATTTTCAGGACAATTTAGAAGAAGTTAGAAATCAATATGTGGTTTTATCCTTTATAAGGATTATGGAAATTATTTTATACTTTTTATTCCGTTATAAAAACATGATACATTAAAAAGGTTTTTATTTTATTCTTTTTTGTATGGTGAAACTGATTGAAGGCTCCACTGGGTATTTCAGTATTTGCTGGAATGTTTGTTTTGTTTGCGTTCAGGTGTTATGGTGGTTTAAGTTCCTTGGTTTGGTGATTTTCATTATGTTATCCTTGTTTACTAGTGGTAGATTGAAATGGTTCACTTGTATGTATATGTTTATTTGTTTTTAGTATTGCGTTTAGTGTATGATTGGTTAGAGTATTCATTAACTATTTCTGTTCGAGCTATCTCTTCTGAAATGCTAATGCTGTAGTATTTTAATATTCTTGGTGAGTATTTTTATGTTTGTGTGTGTGTCTGTTGGTGGTGGTTCTGTTCTAGAAGAGTGGTTGGTATACTTCAATGCTCTTTTACCTTGTTTCGAATTGTCTGTATGTTTTATCAACCTATTATGCTTCACAGTTGTAACATATGAATTTGTACATGTCTGATTTTTAATTTATGTTATTGTGTCTGCTATATTCCATCATGATTTAAGTACAATAGTATTGACAGTAAGATAAAAAATGTAAACTCAAATTTAAATCGAAAAGTAACTAAAAATAGAAAGAAATTATACGTGACTCTAAACAGCTCTAAACCATCAAAATCTAAGTACAAACGGCTAAAACGGAATAATTTATAATCTTCATAAATTCGTGTTGTTAAAATAAAGGCAGAGCATTATAATGGACAGCATTAGTTAAAAATCGCTTGAGCCGAGGATGCAGCCTGTCCCAGATAACACTCGATTTACATGAGAATGAAATTGTCCTATTAGCTGACAAGATCAGTATATTGAGAAATTAGTAAATGGTATGAACAAAATACTGGGAGGAGAATTTGGAGTCGATACAAGACAACAGTCAACAGTCCAATCAGATTTGTGGGTGGATATGAACTTTTGTAACTGGTCATTCGCAGTACTTCGTCATGGACGGAGAAATCTCTTTAAGTAGATGTAACATCGGGCATCCCTCAAGGAAGGACCACTTCTTTTTTTAATTTCTATGATATATATTGGTGACAACGGTAATGCCAAATTGCGGCTATTCGATGATGATGGAGTCATCTATAGAGAAGGATTCGGCCGATTGCTATAAAATTCAACGCGATACCGACGTTATTTTGGCATGGTACGATCAATGGAAACGTACAGTAAATTACAGAAAGTGCAAGGCAATGCCTATAACTAACAAAAAGAATCCGTTCGTTCAGGAATATAAAGTAAATAGTTTAGTTATTGACATGGTTGATTCCCTGAAGTATTTGGACGAAACTGTTCAAGGTAACATGAAATGGGACTTGCACATAACTTCGGTATTAGATAGAGCTGCGATCCATTCGTCGAATTTTGAAAAATAGTAATACACAAACAAAGGAGATAGCGTCCACCTTTGGACTATTGTTATGCCGTTTTGGATCTGTATAGAGAAGAGCCGCTGGATTCGTGACGGCTTGCCACAGACCTTACGAAAGCCTCACAGAATTGTTGCATATATTGGGCAGGGACTGGAAGATAGATGACATAGGTTTCGTTTGAATTTACTGGTAAACATGCGAACAAGAACTTTCATTTATGAGTGCGATTCCACCAAACTATATGTGTCGCAACAAGACAAAATAGAGAAATTAGGTGTCGTACAGATGCATATCTGAATTCTTCCTTCCCTCGTGCTATTCGCGACTGGAATACATAAAAATAGTTTCGATGCAGAGCAGACTCTGTCACCCACAATTTTGTTAATTGAACAGTATAGTTGCAGAAGTGTAGTGGAATTGATAACAATAACAGTAGACTGAACATAAAAATTGCGTCAAATATGATGGAATAGGTAACAGAACATTATTTAGGAAGATTTTTTTTTTCTTTATGTCCCGTCCATGTCGAAGTTATTAGAGGCGGAAAAAAATTACAGTGGATAAGGGAATATTTTAAAATCAAGGTAGAACTGGCGAAAATATGTCTTCTTCAAAAGGAGAAATTCTTTATTTTCAGACATAGAACCAGCACTCACAGAAATTTTGTAACCGCATGTGTGATGCACGAGTGAAGCTTGGAACTTATGAATACTACGGTGAAGGAAAACTTATGTTTTGAATATGATACTGAAGAAGAATGTTGAGAAATAAATGGATATACAAAGTTTGAAACCGACTTATTTTGAAAAGGATGCTTGAGTAAACAACCTGAGGATGATTCTCACAAAAGAAGAGACACGAAGGTGGGGCTTATTTTCAAGACATGTGTTACTAGGTAATTGTTTAGGGATGGGACCAGTACTAGGGGATGAACTATAAGGGAGGAGAAAGATTACAATATATTAAGAAAATAACTGTCAATGTAGGTTTTAATGAAGATGATGAGATGGAAAGATTTGTTAGGGACTGAAAGAAATAGAAGAATTCTACCTAAAATTGAGACTGATGATTTTGACAGAAGAGAAAGAAACGGTTTCATCGCGGTGAAGCCGTAACTGGTTGCTCGTACTACTGCCTGACGAGTTTATGACTAGAGACAGTAACCGTATAGTCAGCTAAAGCACTGTCAGACAAAGTATTTTGTCATCATCTTTCCATTCACAATCATCTCATACCGTCTAATTTGCGGACAGAAGATTGCAGGAAGAGAATTACAAGAGAAGCTTTAAGTAACAGATATTAAATAACCGTTACTCAAGGTCTCTTAGTTTTCTTGTCTGTAATTTCTCATTACTTTATTTCACGTTGCACCAATCATGTGTATAGTAACTCAAAATTTTGTTTCTGTAGCTTCTTCGTGATGTCTTTATCTGTACAACTCAACACAACCTCAGATCAGCAGTAACACTACATTAATTCCATCGGTGTAGTACACAGCAGTTACTTTTTGTGATATAGATAGTGTAAATTTTTATTGGTACATTACATAGCTAGTTAATTTTTCGCAGTTTAAGCAGGGCATGCTGCCCTATCTAAGCCGCCTGACAGCAAAGTGTTTCACCATATGAAGAGCGCGCACTCCGTTCCTATTAAACACCAAACTATTCCCTTTAGATCTTTATAAAAATCTTTATTCGCCTTGGCAAATAAAGGCGTGAAATACAAAGAAATAAAGCAATTAACTCTGAGAAATAACCTGGACTCCTAGGATATTGTTAAACTTACTCTTAATTAATTACAAGCGGAATAGCCCTATCTGATTGGTGTTAAATGGAAATGTTAATTTGGAATAAGAGTCGGCAGTATAACAGGGTTGATACGTATCGTGGTCTCAACAATCAATCGAAGAATTTTGCATGTTGGTGATTTTTTTTTCGGCCCAAGTCCTTAGTTGCTATGATAACTGTTTTGTGGGTTCTTTCTGCCTTGCAACTAAACAAAATGCTTTTGATGGCATACGCGTTTCGCCTTTATTCAAGGAAGAATTTTGAGTTCGTTGAAAACTAAAACTACAATTTATCTCGATTTCTCAAATTTTTTCAATAGCATTATTGACGAATTATTGCGGATAATGGATAAATTAAGGCTTTATTATAAAATGGGATAAAACTGCTATAACAGATAGGGAGAAATTAGAAAGTCCTTTAGCATCGATTCAAAGTAATCTTTTCAGATAGTTACAGAATCTCTGATGAACCTAATTTGCGATTGACGTACGTTACTTAATCCTCCATATTCCAACATGACCGTGAACCTAACAGAAGAAAACCTCTTTTACAATCTAATTAATAGAACCTAATGTGACCTTAAAAGTACTGGATTAAAATATCTGTTAACTACATGTTTCCCATCGCATCACAGGCAAGGGTGAAATTCGAATCACTACAAGTCCCATTTGCCATTAATATTTAATAACAATCTGCAGTGTATTCGCTACAAGCTGCTCTAGGTAAAGCTTAAGATCATTCAACTCCGTATGCCTGATTACATCTGTGTTTATAAATCCAACTATAAGAGTTGCATTTGGTTAAATTATCATAAAACACCTAAAATTACGATGTAAATCGTTCAAGGCATTTTTCAAAACCATGATAGACATCCAACACAGAGTCAGACCATTGATCAATATCGCATAAGATACTTCTAAAATTGTCTGAGCATGAACTTCTAACAGCTTAGATCTTAGATTACATATAGCTGATTGTTGTGTGGATCCAAGGAATCTGTCGGTACCACGCGGTGTGGGGAAGGTATCTAGCCGTAAGGTGATGTAATCTGTCCAGTGGTTGAAAACAATTCAACTGGCCGATCAAAATGTAAACTAGCCAGACTCAAGCTTTGGCAGCTCTATAAAGCTCTACCAGTCATGAACGATCAGCCCTACCTATCGCCCACACGGACACCATAAAATGTTTAGTAACTTCAGCGTTCTTACGCAGATATGTGTCAGGTGCGTAGTAGAAAATACAGCTGTTACGAAACCGGCCGCCTGTGGTTCCCAGAATGTGGAATTTCCTACATCCTCTCTGAAAATGACTCAAGAAATTATAGGCGTCTAGAAACCAAATGAATACACGGTTTACAATACTCCGGAATGTTTTTCTCATCCACCTTATGGAAACCAAGCTGATATGACTCGTCGTACAGTCGTTGATGGAACTGAGGTGCAGGAATCGTGAAAATTACCTTCACACCAGAAATTGTACAAAAATACGTAGTAGATTTTATTTGTAAAGTTTTGTTATGAGATCTCAGTTGGTGGGATATATGCAAGATATTTCAGATGAAATGGACAAGGGAGGCCAAATTGATAGTGTAGCACTAGATCTGTCTAAGGCGTTTGACAGAGTAAGCCATAAAATGGTAGTAAATAAGGTAAAAACCATTGGAGTGGATAAGAAAGTCATTTGCTGGGTAGAAGAATTTTTAAAAGGTAGAAAACAGAAAGTTAGGTTAGGAAATGTAGTATCAAAATAAGTTGAAGTAAAAATGGGTGTGCTACAGGGTAGCGTATTGGGACCATTGCTATTCATTATTCTAATGAATAATTGTGTTGATTGTTTACTATCTGAAATTAGATTGTTTGCAGATGACATAATGCTGTATAAAAGAATCAAAACGATAGAGGATTGTAAACAGTTGCAGGGTGATCTGGACAGGATATCTAATTGGGTTGGTAAACATAGAATGAAGATAAATGCGAAGAAGAGTCAGCTTATTAGATACACAAATAAAAAACAAAAGGTTAATTATGAATATAAGGTGGGGAAAGAATTGCTTGCTGAAGACTTGAAATGTAAATATCTTGGAATTACTTTTGATAACAAACTTAACTGGGCAGGACACATAGGACAGGTGGTAGGAAAAGGTTTCAAAGTTCTGCACTTGTTGGAGATAGTGATGTGGGGATGCATGAGAGAAGTAAAGGAATTGGGTTACAAAACTTTGGTCAGACCATTGCTCGAATATGGTAGTGTAGTATGGGACCCTCATTTTACGTATCAAATACAGGAGTTGGAGAGGGTGCAAAAAAGGGCTGCTAGATTTGTTTCTGGAAATTATCGCAGAATGCAATCAGTGACGGATATGATAAAGGAGCTGGAATGGGATTCATTGCAAGACAGGAGGAGAATGAGGAGGGTCATGGGAGTGTACAGGGCATATACTGGCGATGAGGCATGGAAAGATATTGCAATAGGTATGAAAAGTAGTGCATGGAAGGGAAAAGATGACCATGACCACAAGCTGGCACTCGATTTCAGGCACAAGGGTGTAGGAAGATTCTCTTTTTTAGGTAAGGGTGTCAGGGATTGGAATGAGTTACCAAGAGAAATGATGAATAATTTACCGAAAACTTTGAAAGAATTTAAAGATAAAATTTGTAGAGGGCAAATGTAGGTAGGTGCAGGATAGGGGGAAGATGGATGTGTAGGGAAATTGCCGCCGGAGCCTGTGCTCCATTGCAATTAAATTAAATTAAATCATGATGCATTACAGTCAACACAAACAACGATTACATTTATGGAAGAAGCGTAAACAAGTCTTCTCAGAATCAAAAACTTCAAGCTTCCGTTGAATCACTGCAGATACCGTTTACTCTCATTAGTGGCAAATGAATTTGTTATTCCATACAACTAACGACCATCTCGATTCAGAGAAATGGCTTGCGTTGGATTGATCAACAGCCTTGTCAATAACATCCACAAAATGATTTACATTTCACCAGAAATTTTGAGTGTCAAACATTGCACCCAGTTTACTTTGCCCATAATGTATTCATATTGTTTTATTTATGACTCCATTTTTAACTTAATTTGCAGCCAAATGGAAAAGCTTTCGTTCTGGCAGATGTCAGAATCAGTCTTTCACTGTTGAGCTTGTAGAGAGGTCATACCAGATTCTGCAGTAGACTCTGAATACAAATGCCGTAGCTTGCTATTATGAGCATAATATGTTTAGAGTTCCAGTAAACATAATTATTTTACCTTCTTTTTATTATCCTTGGTGTTGTGTAGATAGGCACAGTGATGGCTGCAAGCGGATGTACTGGACTTAGTCGGAGTCACATCAGTGACTGATGTTTCGTGTCAACATCAGATAAGCTATTCTCACCAGACTGGTGGAGAGAGAAGCGGGAATTAATTTCTTTCTTTTTTTGGTTTTGCTATATAGTGTCTTTTTTCACTTTTGATTTAGTATTCGTGCACTTAATGAGTTGAGTATCCCGCGCGCTGGAATTGTTCCAATCTGCATTAGTAGGTAGCTCAATGGATTTTAAGCATTCTGATATTCGTACCCAACCTTTTAGAAATATAAAAAGGATCTTACCAGAGAAAGTAGAAAACATTTACTAAAGTTGATAGTTCTTCGTTTCACATCAATGGTCAGCGTGTGGACTACTAACGCCTGTTCTTTTCTTTTTGAAGAAACATGTGGCCCTCCCGACGCCTTATTTGTCAGAGTATTGTAATGAATTTGTTGCCGCTTTTCGATATTACTATTTCGGAGGCCCTAATCAAGTTTCGCAGCAGAACATGGCAGCTGTCTCTCATGTTGTGTACTAGCAGGTCATGTTCTGCTCTACCCACACACGTACTCGGCAAAGTTCACAATATTATACTACGTTCGCTCTCATCTGGCGCGCCCAAGGTCATGTGCCCCTCGCCTCACCTCACCACCCCCTCCAGATGCCTTCCCCTCCGAGCAGACCGCTGCCTACAGGCATTGTCGTTTGTCGCCGCATTGTCGTGTTTATTCCGATACTCCGTTATAAAACACTGTAAGTGAAATGGCGTCAGATAGTTGTTACATTAGGCGACAGTCAAAAACAATTATTTTTTATGTGTATAATTTTTTAAGACGTTAGAAAACTCTGAAGAGAAAGTTAATATACTTTTTAGGGAACCGCTAAAAATAACGGCAGAGGCGTGTGGCGTATCGTTACGAAGAGTGTAGCATGTTATGAAAAGTAGTTTATGGAAGGGAAAAGATGACCATGACCACAAGGTGCACTCGATTTCAGATACAAGAGTAGGGGAAGATTTTCTTTTTTAGGTAAGGGTTTCAGGGATTGGAATGAGTTACCAAGGGGAATGATGAATAACGTACCGGAAACATTAAAAGAATTTAAAGTTAAAATTTGTAGAGGGAAAATGTAGGTGGGTGCAGGATAGGGGGAAGTTGGGTGTGCTCCATTGCAATTAAATTAAAAAAATTTAATGTAGGGAAGTTCAGCTGACTGTTCCAGGGCCATCCTTTTCTTCTCCAAAGAAAAACATTCACCGAGAAAAACTGGTCACGGAGATGGATGACTTTCAGAAAGATGTCATTCGACGTTCCGTTCTATAATTTTATGACCGAGGTGATAACGCTACCTTACGAAAATTGAGGGAGGTACCGAAAGAGAAAATTAACTACACTGGAGGCGGATAAGTTATTAAAAGCAGTCGACTTCTTATACAGAAAATGTAATGACGCTAGACGTTTTCTGATGGAAAGGACATTGTTGCAGTCAGGGCCTCATTTTTAAGAAAAATGCACGATTTAAGGAAGGAACATCCTCTTCGACCTGTCATCTACCTTGACGAGACGTGGGTAAATCAAAATCACGCAAGGAAGTTTATTTGGCAACACTCTAAACGCAAGGATGGTATCGTCAACGATTTCTGTAAACAGAAACTATCGCTTCCAGTAAATATCACTTTCATTTCAAAATTTAAACGACGTGTTTAGAGAAATAACTTCCACTGGGAAAGACATCTAAAAATTTGATTTAATCGTCGAAATGTCTTGCGCAACTTTTAAAACTAAAAATAATGATTGGAAGCAGTAAGTTTTATTCATTGACATGTAAATAATTTTTATATTTAGTTGGTAAACACGAAATTTCTATGACATACGATTCACTCAATTTCGTCACGATAAATAGTTAAAATGTTCGATTTTACTGAAGAAATCATCAAATTAGATGCAACATATTGTACCACATACGTTATGATGATGTTTTGCGCATGCGCGGTAGCTGTTTCCCCTTCGCCTGTAGGGGCTGGGGTAACGGGGTGGGGATAGAGCAGAGTGGCCTTGACCCTCCTTTCCTGTCTGAACATAGTATAGTGAAATGTGAACTGGTGAAGGGTGATTTCTGGATATAAATATAAAGCAACATTAATTATTCCATTTTAATTAGTATTGGAACCATTTTGTGCAATCTTTCTATACCATATTTACGCATTATTTTCAGATGTAAATCTCAACGCATATAGTCGACTGAATTATCTCTTTGTCTACATCCACACTTTATTCCTTAAATTCCAAATAACTTATACCGAACAACTAAAACATGACACACTGCGTGTTTATTATTTTTTAAAGATTCTTACGCAAACTTTCATGATGTGCTGTACTCGATGTATAGAAATTTAATAAATTATTTCGATAGTCTAGGTCAGCGTTTGTTAACTAATATGTTTTGTGTGGATCTTTTTAAAATCATTCCCGCTTGGGACCTCAGTAGTAATTTCACTCAGGAAATAACAGAATTCTTTTGATTCTTGTGCGGCATATGTTTTATTTTTAATATTTATTGTAATGTAATTTCTATTTAATTTCAAAGCTTGTGGTTCGATTTCGTTTATTTTTAAACTGAAGTTATCTTTAAAAAAAAAAAAAAAAAAAAAAAAAAAAATTGTTTTGATTTCACTCACACTGAAAGTATCACATGAACCTTTTAACAATAAAGTTTTCACTTCGATTCATTGTTTCTTTTCTCTACAATCAAATGAATATTAGTAGTGATTTTATGTTTGTTATACATGGACCTCTGCATGTTATAGTTATCCAGCTTCAATCAAGATTTTCTGATACTTCCTCCATCTCGATTTTTTAGAAGGCTAACAATTATGTTTCATTTGAAAAAAAATTGTGTATAATGGTTCGTGATTTTTTCGAATTTTTATGAATTGTGTGGTTATGTTTTTTGCCTCGCAGGGTTTCGATTTTAGTCTGAATAATGAACTAAGTTATTCTTCAGGTTTTGGAATTCTGAAGGAAGCACATCTACTCCTGCTGTATTGTTTGTACTTGAATATTTCAAAGCCCTGGCATCCTCCGTTCTTAGAACTTGTAATAGTACAGTTTGTTTCAAATGGGATAATTAAAATATTTTGAACATTTCTGGCTAACCTTGTGGGTGGTTGTAAGGGACTGTTACTTTTACCGGGCAGCTCCACTGACCACCTGATGCATCGCGGAAAGGGAATAGAATGTGAAGAGTAAATAGCCATTATATGTTTTATTATTATTTTTTAATCTGCTTAACGTCTCTCTAACAGCGAGGTCTTTAGAGACGGGAAAGGATTGAGGGGGGGGGACAAGGAATGGGAAGGAATTTGGCCATGGCCTTTTGAAGGAAGTATCCCGGCATTTGCCTGGAGTGATTTGGGAAACCATGGAAAACCCAATTATATGTATTATTGGCGTCCTATGTTTGCTTTCTTAAGATATGCCTATCAAAACAAGTGTGGCGTCGAAAGACCAAACATTTCTTTGTAAATAACATCTATGTGTATGGCCCCGTGCACTTACAATTCGCTACGGAATTTTGTCAAAAGTGGTTCAGTCGTGACCCACGGGAATTTTTAAACATTCACTATGGTTATTTTTTTCTATGTAACAAGAACGATTCGTCTTGAAAAGTAACTTGACATGACCACATGAATAATCGAGATTACAGTGTTCCCAAGGACAGCCTGCGAAGACAATCTCTAGAAATTTCTAGTAGTGTGTGAAGACGACCGGACTGATAAGAATCTTTCTGAGTTTGTAGCAATCCGTAATTGATGGAAAAAGCTCATTCTAGTATGGTTCAGAGTAAAGTCTGGTGCCGCATGATATTCAGACTGAACAGTCGAGCCCAGAGTCCAGCAGAAATAGGACACTGCGGAGCTCGGTGCTGCATCTAAAGAGTCCCTGGCGATTACCAGCTTGCCTCCATACAACGATGAAAACACAAACTGTCAACGAGATCAACCGATAAACCCCCTGGTATTAACTCAATTTAATATGTATTGTAATTCGAATAGAAATTTGAATGTCCGGACGAGGATTTGAGCCCGCGTCCTCCTGAATGCAAGGCCAGAGAGTTACCATTAACCCATCAGGCTTGGTCTCCTAATCTTATACCAATTTGTCACAAAGCTACTAAATAATGAGTCTTAAAACATAATCATAAATAGAAGTTTGGACCCCAAAACAACACTACTATATCACAAGTTTTTGTATGATTTAGCCAGAGCTCTTCTTACTTTTTGACACTAAATTTGCCGGCTTTCGGGGTCTTAAGTTAAATATAGAGCCTGCCCTTATCTGGAGTTGAAATTAAGCGAGTTGCTATAATAGCTGGGTTGTTCTCAAATGCTTGGTAAATTCCACTATGTTTCACAAATTTTTATTATTATTATTATTTTTACACCCAGGACACTTTAGTCCCGTAGACTGGTGGCAGCTGAGTCGGCTGAGACACGAGAAGAAAGCGGCGCACAATTAACAGCAGTGAGCGTCGTGATCCGCCGAGTGACGTAACGCTGTTGTCGCTGCAACTCCGGGCACGATTGCATTTCATGGTGATATCAGGAACAGGAGACACTCACTTCCCACATTTAGAAGACCTACAGAATATTGAGCGTTAGCACATATACATGTGTTTGTGGGAAGGAAACGTTCGAACTGCAAAATAATAATTGATTATAATTGACAAAAATTGCGATGGAGCGCACGCTTCTGTGGCATTCTCCCTACACACCAGCATTTCCTCTTCCAACCTACTACTGCTAATTTTTTACTTTAAATTATTTCAGTGTGTATGGTACATTAATCATCATTTCTCTTGGTAATAAATCAAGTGCCAGCTTGTGGTCATGGTCATCTTTACCATTCCAAATATCTCTTCATTTTCCCAGCAATATCTTTCCTTACTTCATCACCAACATAGGCCTTGTACCCTCCCATGATTCTCTTCACCTTCCTTCTATCCTCCAACGAATATCGCTCCAGTTCCTTTATCATATTAGTTACCGATTGTGTTTTGCCGTAATTTCCAAAAACAAATCTGGTAGCCCTTCTGTGCACTTCCTCCAACTTCTGTATTTGATACCCAAAATGTGGGTCCCATACTACACCACCATATTCCAACAGTTGTCTGACTGGGAGATACAATGAGTATATCGTAAACCACACAAATAAATTTCATATTATCCTAATCGTATTAGATATGGTAGTGAATTGAAGTACTTACAGGGAAGCTTCACATACTACTATCAAAACGAATTTGCATGCAATTCTCTGAAGATAAGCGAAATCTGCGTCGGGAAATAACGACTTTATGTATAAAACGGAGCCGCATATTAAAAGACATTTCATCGGCGCTACACTGTATCCGACCAAAGATCCTTTTCCGGATATGTAGATTTAGATTCCCATCGTTTCCCGGTTTATATGCCGTCCAACCACTTTTAGTGAATCGCGGAGTAATTGTAATAGTGTAATAGTAAATGTTCCGCCATACGGTCTTGCCACGATCAAGCGTTTCCAGTTCATCGGAAAAGCATCTTTGTGATTGGTTTTGCCATCCATTTCTGATACTATAACTGTTAAATATGAATGAATTAAAAACCATATGTCCCACCTCCAAAAATAATTGATGATGAAATTATAGTATACAACGATAGTTGATAGAAAAAAACTAATTATCTACTCTCGGCATACAAAACTTTTGCTGTTGTTGCGAGACACTATCTAAAACTTTCACATATCAGCGCTTGCTGTTAATTCTAAATTTATTCGATCATGAAAAGACCATAAAACGTTATTTTTTCACAAGGTTTCTAAGAGGCCTAATGTAGGAGTGGTAACTGCCTCAGAACTACAGACAGCCCAGAGGGTTGAGGCTGTAACAACAGACAGGCAACACCCTCCTTACTTAATTTAATCTTTCTGCGATGGAGCTCACGTTCCGGTGGCATTTCTCTAGTTACCCACTTTTCCCCTTCCCATACTCACCTACTTGCCCTCTGCAGTTTTCAACTTTAAATTATTTCAGCGTTTTCGATAAATTATTCATTATCTCTCTTGGTAATTTATTCCAATCGCTGACCTCCTTACCAATGAAACAAAACCATCCCACACCCTTATGTCTGAAATCAAGAGTCAGCTTGTGGTCGTGATCGTATTTTCTCTTACAAACTACTCTGTTAATTGTTCCACCAATATCTTTCTACGCCACCAATATCCCACTTGTAGCCTGCCGTGACTCTCTTTAGCCCTTCTCTCCACCTCCTCCAATCCTGTATTTGATATTAAAATGTGTGTCCCATACTACACCACCATATTAAAGCAATTGTCTGACGAAAGCAATTGTAACCCAGTCCCCTTACATATGTGGTACGTCCTCTCATCACCTGCATGTCAAATGTGTCCTGCCCAATTGATTTTGTTATCTAATGTTAAGCCATGGTATTTATATTTCAAGCCTTTAACAAGTAATTCTTTCCTCGTCTTATAATCATAATCTGGCTTTAGTTTTTTATCCGTGTTCCCTTCTTTGCATTTATCCTCATCCCATGTTGGCCTACCCAGCTAGATATCTTGTCCAGATCACTCTGCGGCTGTTGACAGTCTTCTACCTTTTTGAACCCATTATATTGCGTTATGTCATCTACAAACGATCTAACCTCTGATACTAAACCACCAACACAATCATTCATTACAATAACGAATAGCAATATGCTACCCTGTGGCACTCCCATTTCCAATTCCACTTCTTTTGATTCTACATTTCCTACCCTAACTTTTTGCTTTCTACCTTCTAAGAATTTTTCTACCAAACAAATAAATTTTTCATCCACTTCAATAGTTTTTAGCATATTTAAAACCATATGGCTTGTTACGTCAAAAGCATTTGGAAGATCTAGTGCTACACTATCAATTTGACCTCCCTTGTCCATTTCATCCGAAATAACTTTCCTATATCCTCCTAACTAAAATTCGCATGAATATCCTTGCCTAAAGCCATGTTGAAACCCGCGAGTTTGTTTAGAAACAGCCCAAACTCACCGTCATTATTGTCTTATACATGTAATCAAAAGCATTAGGAAAATTTCTTCGACTGCAGTGCTTCGAATCAGGTAATACGGAAGCAAAAACCAAGCACAGTACCGCTCTTTCGCGATCTCCTTTTTTTAGGTGGTAATAAACTCACAAAGATCTTTCGTAGGAGCCTTTGATTAGCCTTGTTTCTGAAACGATCTGCTCCCGCAAATATTTAATGCACTGCTGCTTTCGGATTGCGGGTCTGAACAATTTTTCATATTCTAGAGAGCTTCGCAAGAGGTGCCACACATATCTCACATCACGCCGAGAGTAAATAAATCGTTTATTGTAGATAGGACATACGTCGATGTTTTAAATTTTGCAGGAATCAGTTAAAACATAACAACCCTTCGAAAGCGTAATAATCTACTTTTTTAAACTGAATTTTATGAAGCATATAAAAATACTTGTTCGAAATAAATTTGGGTTTTATAAATTTTTTGGGGACTATGTGCGCTTTCAATAAGTAATTAAGGAATTCTATGAAAATTCAACTAGTACACGATGGTACACATGTCAACGGAAGAACATAAGCAGATTAAAAAAAATTAATAACATTAGGTGTGCAATATTAAACATCTCTTAGGACAACACAGTCCAGGACATGAGCCCTTTCAATAACACTCTCCACAGTATTCACAAAGTTGAGTCAGGAAAGACCCCTATGAATACTGAGTGGACCTACAATTACATGATTTTTGCTGAAAAGTAGACATGTGACTTTTTAAAAATAAAAGATATAGATGTAGAAGGTACGTAAGCGGTTATTGTTAGTTCATGAGGAGGGCTCCAGTTGAATTTTACATAGTGCTATGATATTACCTGGGTATTTTTTTGGAGGTGGCGTTATAACGAGCCTAACCTTAGATGTTGGGATATCTTCTGTTTCTAATTTTTCGTTGATTAAATTTGGTATTTTGTAATTACATATTTTCAATTTTCATTCTTTTAATGTTGTTGTTGACTATGGCTATTCAAATAATGAATTCTAGTTTTATTCTCCGTATTGTTTTGGTAGTTTAAACGTACACGTTAATATTTAATAGTTCAATTTATTAAACTACTTCGAGGAACACGCCTTAGAAATAGGAAAAACTTTTTTTTAAATGGAAATGCAAACATTTGAGCTGACTGAGAGTCAGGTACTGCGACGATAAGAGTATTTGATAAATTTGCTGCTACTGAGATCAACGCGACCACTGACTATGGAAATTATACGCTAGTCGTAGAGGGACCAGTGCATGCAGGATTACAACATTGCAAAGCTTTGAAGTGGAAGGAAGAATAGAGTGCAGTAAACTGCTCTGGGGGGAAATTACAGGTCCCATTCTCATTTGACGTCGTTAGGTATAAATAAACACAGTTCAAGGTCATATTTATTACGAGACTTGGTTCCTTCTTTTCTGCACAAAATCAGGTGTCACACTTTCTACAGAATATTTTCTAAGAGACGCGGGCGCAGATCGTCAAATCATAAAAGAAGTAAAGTAAGAATCAATTCTAACAACAGAGAGGTTTTTGCATTTCGGTCAGCACTTTTAAAACGCATCTCGAAAATATACCAGACGAAGCTACTAAGTAGTAATTCACTACAATCGCGTGACAGGACCCAGCCTACAAAAAAGTGGCAGCAGTGATTGGCGGCAACCAATATTCATGGCGATACATCGTTCTACATATGTATTAGGTGGCAACTCATTACACAAACAGATTTTATGGTGGCATTGAATATCTTTTGATATTTTGTTAGGGACGAGGGGGCTATGAATCAATACTTGCTTTCCAATAAAGAGTGTCATGGCATTTTACACTTGTCCAGTGACGAGAAACGCGTTGACTTTAATTTGCTCTTACAATACAGGCATCTCTTTTTAATCCACTAGCACATGAAGGTTGAAATGGACTAATGTTGGACATTTTACTGAAACAGATGAACTACATTAATTTGCAGGTCTCTATGTGGAATGATAGCAACGTAAATCATAGTAACTTGGGATAAATGGTTATTCAACTGTCGTCAGTCGTAGAGATCCCGCGATCCCTTCGCGAAAACACACAGGATATATTCGCCTACGTAATTATGGACGCATAGATCTCATCATGACATTTATCTTTAGTAACCGCTGGAAAGAAATAACCCGCGAACTAATACCTGATAAAAGATCCACTTCCCCACTTGACTAGGTAGGTACAGCGAGTATCGTACAAGGCCTGTGCCCGGCGTATCACCCGTCCTCATTGCGTGTTTTGAGCGGTTTCCAGTAATCACCTAGGCAAATGCTGGGACGGTCCCCGACATCCACATCACAGATTACAAGTTCCACAATCATTGTATACGCTTATTGTAAAGAACAAACGTTAAATGTTTCATAAACAGTGTACTTCGTTTCCTCAACTGAGATAGTGCTTATAATGAAGACAAAACTCTGCCGTACACTGCAGTGACCATATTATTTTACTTACAAATTTCCATTGGTAAACTCAGTTCCACAGCCACTACACTATAATTATCAATCTACGAGAGTGAGTCAAATGAAATCTTTAAATTTGTAATAAAAAATAGAAATTTCGCGCCGTTATCCTGTAAGTTGGTAAGCGTGCTACAAGCAGCGTGCAGAATGGCCTGTAGGTGGCAGCATAGTGCAGATACACAAATACCGTCGCAGTATCAGTATAAAGATGGCTGCCCCACTTGAGACTTGCACCAGGGAAGAACAGCGTTCTGTTATTCGGTTTTTGAATAGTGAAGGTGTGAAACCTATTGAAATTCATCGAAGAATGAAGGTTCAGTACGGTGATGCATGTTTGTCACAGCAGCAAGTCTACGAATGGAGTAGGAAGTTCGCAAATGGTGTGACTTCAGTGGAAGATGCTCCTCATCCAGGTCAGGCACAACGAGTTGTGACTCCACAGAACATTGCAGCAGTTGAAGCCATAGTGATGGAAAACCGCCGAGTGACACTGAATGACATTGCAGCATGTTTAAAGATTAGTCATGGTTCAGCACACCACATTGTGCATGATGTGCTCCAGTTTCACAAAGTGTCTGCAAGATGGATGCCACGGCAGCTGACTCCTGAAATGAGAGAACGACGTGTTGATGCTTGTGAAGAACTTCTTCCGCGCTTTGAACGAGAAGGTGGTGGCTTCTTTGCAAGAATCGTTACTGAGGACGAAACCTGGGTTCACTTCCACCAACCGGAAACGAAGAGAGCGAGCAAGGAATAGCGCCATTCCTCATCACCAAAACCAAAGAAGTTTCGAACAGAACCATCAGCAGGGAAGGTTATGCTGACTCTCTTTCGGGACGAAAAAGGCGTCATTGTGGAGCATTACATGCCTAGAGGGACCACTGTCACCAGTGCATCATACACAGATCTCCTAAAAAATCATCTTCGGCCTGCAATCAAATCAAAGCGACGTGGATTGCTGTCATCAGGTGTCCTTTTGCAACATGACAATGCAAGGCCCTACACTGCCCGTACAACAGTTTCAACAATCACAGACCTGAATTTTGAGTGTCTTCCTCATCCACCAAACTCACCAGACCTTGTCCCAAGTGATTTCCATATTTTTGGACCACTCAAAGAAGCAATGGGAGGAAAGAAGTTCCGTTCTGCTGAAGAGGTACGCCACACGGTGCATGAGTGGTTGCGCGGACTACCAAAAGATTTTTTTTTTTTTCTAAAGGAATTTATGCACTTTGTAAGCGCTGGAGGACTTTAATTGAGCGTGGGGGAGATTATGTTGAAAAGTGGTACAGTTTTGTACCACTTCTGCACAATAAATAATATTTTTTAAAAATATTTAAGGTTTTCATTTGATTCACCCTCGTATAAAAAGTGAAATAAATTGAACCAGTCCAAACGCTTTTTACGATATAATTCAAAATAGTAAATATTTTTCGACAATACAAGCAGTTAAATATATCATTTCAACTAACAGATATAAATTAAAAGCTTACATTGTTGTGAGAAAAGCGATAAAAGATACAAATAATTAAAAAAAAATTAACTTGAAAGAATTAATATTATTACACGATGCACCATATAAAAAATTATATCTGTATTCTTAATAACTATTACATGAATTTTGCCCCACTAGCTTGGCATCTCCCAAATGAATGAAAGACTGCTACGCCGAGAATGAGATCATCAACTAGACAAATCTTTCCACACCGAAGGAATTCCCAAATGATGTCGCTTAGTCGAAGGTCGTTTCTAGCAATACCCTCGAAACTGACTAATTTATGTGATCACATAAACTTTCTAACGTATTCATGGATCATTCCGTCACACCCGTCTTGAAAATCAAAATTCCCCGTCGTAAAGTGTGAGTAGTTAAATCCTTCTACCATTCGACCGTTAAAGTCTGCGTGAGGTTTTGCGGTACGACGGATGTTGACAGACGTTGAAATACTGGAATAGGATCTTATGACTATTTTCACACGATTCTGAAACGACATGTCAGTGAAACATAAAATTTCGCACTAGTATTGTATTTTACGAATTAATGCATTTGTGATTTTTTAAAAATATTTCGCTATTTCTTCATTCTTTAAGCCACTATTAGTTATTTATTTAATAAATGCTCGTTTGTTGGATTCTTCCTCAGTTACAAAGTTGAGATATTTTTATGTGACGAATTTGCTTAAAATTGAAACACTCTAGTTTCTCTTTATTAAATTCCTAAATCAAATACTTCTTGTAGTTCTGAGGTTATGCAATAGTTTTATAATTTCGTTTAGATAAACTTTACATAGTTTTTTCCCGCTCTACATTTCAATATCACTGGTTCAATTCTGTTGACAAGAGGAATGATGAATTCAAAACAAAAATTAAGGTGCAAGACCAAGATAAGCAAAAAGTCTTCTGATAGATGTTTTTAATCCCTCGACGCAAGTAGACTTAAATATTTAATAGACAGAAAATGTCGAGTTACTTTACTATCGACATGATCGAATCCAAGCTGTCATGAGCGAGAGAGCTAGAGCATCTGCTATATTCTATAGATAGTTACTGTGAAAAGTACAGAGAGAACGTAGTTAAGATAATGTAACGGAAATACAGTTATTTACGGTAAACTAAATTAATGGTGTAAAGTTAAACCTCTTCCAACAGTTACTAAATTATATTTTATGTAGTAATCTCACGATCTGAAGTTATATTCTGGTAGATAATGGATGGTAAAAGAATACACTTATGAAATACATTAAGAGTAATATTGTAAACAGAAAAAATATATCCCACGAAGACAATTCTTGAAAAAATAGTCCAAGTCTCATTGCTATTTACTTAGTAGCAAAAGGTTATGACATCTTGTTCTGAGACAAATCTAGACTGTACAGTGCGTATTCATTTCACTTTCTGAAAAAGAATGGTTTCTTTCAGTGTTATAGGTCGTTGATTTAAAATAAAAATAAAAATCTGGTGTCTTGGAATTATGTGTGCATAATTTTTACTGAAAAGAAAGCAATATTATGTATGATTTATTCTATAATAAGATTTGTCAAACACTTAAGAGTTGCTAGAGGAATCTTGGCTTTTGAGTAAGGCCTATTTGAAATATTGATAAATCAATACACTTAAGATATTTATATAGATAGAAGTCTTAATATTAAGTTAACTAAAACATGGCCTATTTTTAGAATAATTGTTTTTGTGGCATCTCGTTATTTTTTGTAGGTTGATGGCTTATGTGAGTCGTCATTCCAACGTTCCATTTGAAAATCCGTGGTTAAAGACTTTTCAGAATTTAAGTCTTATCAATACAGTCAAAGTTCCTTGATGGCTTATGTGAGTCGTCATTCCAATGTTCCATTTGAAAATCCGTGATTAAGGACTTTTCAGAATTTAAGCCTTATCAATACAGTCAAAGTTCCTTATAAGTGGGAGATACATTCCGTAAATATGCCATGAACAACGAATACGGGATTGTAATTAGAACAGGATTATTACAAGACAATTTTTATATTATGGAATGATTGTGTTACTTTGAACTTTTGGTGTTTAAAACCCCTATCTTTAAAAATGTGCGTAGAGACGTTTAGCTTTCTGACGAATAGTAGCCCCACTTAAAAGGCATCACTCTACGTTCGCGGTCTTCGACTCTTGTCAAGCTTCGATTTTTTCAATCGTTGGATCAGGAACAGTTTCTCCTGTAGTGATGTTGAAGCCATAGAATTCTTTATTTAGTATCGAAATTTCTTGAGTGTCCTTACAGTTGATTAATTTATACTATAAATAAGGGGTCAAAAAGACGTAAACGAAGATGAATTTCCATTTTATTTCAAGCAAGTTCCCAGGAACTTCCAAACTAAGCGCAGGAGCAATATAAAATTTTATATTTTAATTAAACTTGCTGCTGTGTGTGTATAAAAAAATTGAGGCATGTAGCCTAATACTGAGCGTGGTGGATGAGCTGTTAACGCTCCGTCTGGACTCGCATTCGGGAGGACACCGGTTCGAATCCCCGACCGGGCATCCAGATTTGGGTTTTCCATGGGTTCCCAAAATCACTCCAGGCGAATGCCGGGATGCTTCCTTCAAAAGGCCATGGCCAAATTCCTTCCCGTTGCTTGCCCCCAGTCCTATCCCGCCTATAACGAAATCGACGTAGACGAGGCGATAACTAAAAAAAAAAAAAAAAAAAAAGAGTAGCCTCATCGAAAGCAAAGAAATTAACCTGCAAGTATGCGCCGGAGCGCTTCACGTTTTGAGTTGCCATTGGGTAAATACAAAGAAAATTACCCATATTGTACTTTTCTTATGATCTGAGGATATAACCATATATGTGTACGATATAAAGTATTTCTAGGACCATGAAAAGCAGTGGAATTATGACGACGGGGTGTCGAAATGGTTAAAACTTCCAAAGTTAGTCTAGGAATGAAGTAAAATTTAACACATTAGTTAAACTTAGTAAGCTCTATCTATAATGAAAATCTGAGCCATATAAACATATTAGAGTAGAAAGCGACGATAAGTGGTGATTATGAGGAAATTTGCCAGTTTTAGTTTTTAAAATCTGAGGGTAAAGCGGAAAGTACCTTAGAAGTCTGATGATCATCAGCCAGTCAGTGATTGAGTAATGACAAAATTGGTGAAATCTGCATATCAATAGCTTCCAAACTAATAACAGGTACAAAGATTTAATGTGTTTCCTAAGATGCTGTTATGTATGTATAACAGAAATTTGAGGCATGTAGCCACACCCAGACTGATATAAATAAAAATGGCCCGAATCGATTCCAGAAAAGTTTAGGCTATGCCGCCATTGATTGTATTTGGCGGGTGTAATGCGGATTTTATGTAAAAAGCGGAAATACGGGTGAAATTGAGGAAGTGCTGCTAGCTGACAAGATGTGGCTAACAGCTCGAAAGCAACTAATCATCCGTGAAGCTGCGGTTGTAACGCTTAGGTTTCGAGCGGGGTGCTTCACAACTTCTAGCTCTGGATTTCCTGTTTTCATCTTGCTTTCCGATAGCGGCCTCTTTCGCGTATGGAAAGTCCTAATTACAATAATTCTGGACGTTTTTTCGTAGGTTATTAGGAAAACATAAAAACCTGGGAAGGCGCGGCTCTAGTATCCGAGACTAGCTCCTAGCAGGCCACACGGCGTCTACCCAGCACCAATACTATTCGTGGATAACTGGCGTTACCAGCAGCATGAGGCGTGCAGTAGTGTATCACGCAAGCGACCGCGACGATAAACATTCAAAAACTCACACTAAAACATTATAGTTTCTTGGCGACGATGATTTTCTACTAATAAATATTAAAACATCGTAGCATTAAAATTAGCAGAGTTATTTATTTATTTTCAAATAGCATATGGCTAATATAAATGCATCACAATTTATACATCATATCAACAAAAGGGAAAAACCAAAGGGTTAATAAAGTTGCATTCTCACTTTTTTTTTTTTTTAGCTTACTGCTTTACGCCTCGTCAACGGCTAAGGACATTAGAGGCGGGACGGGACTGGGAAGAAGGAACGGAAAGGAATTCGGCCATGGCCTTTTTGAAGGAGCATCCCGGAATTCGCCTAGAGTTATTTAGGGAAACCATGTAAAACCCAAATCTGGATGACCGGACGGGGATTCGAACCGGCGTGCTGCCGAATGCGAGGCCAGAACGCTAACCGTTCACCCACCACGATCAGTTTGCATTCTCTTTCTCTCCTCTAGCCATTTACCCAGCTTTTCTCTGATACTTCCAACAGTTATGGATCTTTTTATTTCTTCTGATGATTTGTTATACATCGCTAAACCTTTGTTATCTAGAACGGTAGTAATTGTTTTTGTTTTCAGTAGGAATGTAACCACATGTGTTCAAGTTGTTGGTCATCAAGTCACTTGACTGAAACGATGATAGCTAACAGTTTGAAACTAGTGGACAATTTCATTCCTGTCAATATTATATAACGTATTTTAATGGTGGTGTACACTGAAAAGAATTTACATACATCTATACAATAAATAACGATTCGTTAGGTTGACCTTAGTTTCAGTAAAATTCTTTCGGTGGACTCTTGAATTTACTTGAAAGGAACATTCCAGAAACAACAAAAAATGATTTTTTTAAACATCATCTCTAATTACATAAACATTTTTACCATAAGACAAAATTTTGACATAGCCGATACCCGGACGTATTCGGTGTCGTGAGAATCGCGCACAGCGACAATCGCGCACAGTTTAAAGGTCGGGCCACACTCTCCCCACTCCCATGTACTTTATAATTTGCGGAACGCAGTATTGACAAATCATCATCACACTAAAGCTTTGCCAGAGGTGAACGTCAATATTAAGGCCTGCCATAATTACATACAACGGAGCCCAAGATTTGAACCGAGGACCTTCAGTACCAAAATCGTGCGCCGTAACACTGTGAGTCACCAGACCAAACATACAGGAAATGGAAAATAAACATTCAAACACAATAAAACAAACGTATTAGTTTTCTCTACAATTTATTTTTGTTATCGTAAAACACAAATGTAATCTTAGATTTGTCTGCTTACGGGGTGCATTTAAAGAAAATCTGAGGAAACTGATATTGAGGTTGAAGAGAAGAAAAACACTTTTGTAAGTCAATCAGTAACATCAAAATAAAATTTGGTCGTAAAGGACCAGAAATTTCCGCAATCTACCTATCACTTCTCCAGCCCGACACCGGCCTGCACCGTCAAATAGTAAACCAAACTAATGACTAACGAGTGTCGGACGACAAGCGGTGTCGTTTAAAGTCACTTCAATCAAGTGACTTCCAACAATAAGAAAAGTGTCGGTGCGGGCTAATGTGGCCAGACCTTAAAACTGATTCCCATCACATTTTATCCAGGCTCTGGACTGGCTAAACAACTGTAAAGTTACAATTATTTAGGCGTGTTTAAAATCAGCCAAGAAGCATCGTCATAATAAATATTTACAACTTATTTACAGTAATGAAATTATCCTAATCAGCCAGGGAGACTCGTCATAATTGATTATTGTTTACAGCAGACTTACATTTGTTCAAGCTTGTGCATGTAGGACAACGCCTTTAGAAATGATCTGATTTCGCCGCTCTTTTCATATCTGTCAACAATTTTTGCAATTGTTTCGTCCAACTTCTGGTATATGGTTTTTCTTCTCTTTCCTTGAAGAATCAATTCAGATCTCATATACATGAGACCTGAAGACTCGGCTTCAATCTTCAAACCGAGAGTGGTGGTGTAACGGTTAGCGTTCTGGCCTCGCATTCGGGATGACGGCGGTTCGAATCCCCGTCCGCGCATCCAGATTTGGATTTTCCATGGTTTCCCCAAATCACTCCAGGTGAATGCCGGGATGCTTCCTTAAAAATGCCATGGCCGAATTCCTTCCCATTCCTTGCCCCCAATCCCTTCCTGTCTCTAAAGACCTCGCTGTTAAGAGACGTTAAGCAGGTTTTAAAAAAAAAAAAAAAAAAAAAAAAAAAAAAAACAACTTTAAACAAAGTAACACGTTTCTAAGCTTCGGGTTTGGTCTGCCAAGTACATTGTTAATCCTATTATTCCATCCTTCAACAGCATTAGTCGTGCGATGACGTCTTTTGTGACAATTCCACATGTGAATAGGGATTTGTTCATTCTCAAGCCACGTGTCTACGAAGTAGTCGAAAAACTCCAATAATTTTGAGTTATTAGGAGCCTGTGATTGGATCTCCAACCAATCATCTGACACATCTTCTGGTTTAAAGAATGCCAAAGCTAAGCACATACGAATATGGAGGCAAAGTTCCTCTTTGTACTCAAGCGCTAGTCCAAGCTCCTGAACCTTTCTCCATATACATTTTTTCATATGAAAAAATATCCTTTTACTTCCGTTGAGGGAAACACTTCGTTGAGGGCAGATACTGCAGCACTTTAAAAATCTACAGTCACCGTCTTAGGGGTCCATTCTGGTACAGCCTTGATAATTTCACGAAACTTGCGTACAAAAGTAGTCTTCTTTTTGTCAGTTAAGAGTGTAAACAGCACATGATATATGTTTGTTTCTTCGTCAGTGCTGCCGTAATCCGAATATATCGTGTAGGTTTGGGAGAACTGTTACTGGTACTTTTAAAAGTTCCATCCATAAAGAAATGTTCGTGTAATTTTAAACTTTGTTTGCCTCTTTCACCGCTCAGAACAATTATTCCTTCACCTTCCATATCATCCGTAAGAAGGAAACTGTCTCTATCTCCCATCTCAACAATTCATCATCCAAGATCACTTCGTCAGGATTATTTGACTCCTTTTGGTTTCCTTGTGATATACTACTCTGACGGTACAAGTTTCTCTTGACAGTTAACTGGGCTGGCATTTCAGTTACAAAATCGTAGCATTTATTATGGAGATCTCGTAGCTCCTCAGCGTAGATTTTTGGATTTGAACTATCTTCCGCTCGATCCCTCTTCTTTGCCGCATGAAGTTTCTGATATACTTCAACGCGTGCGTCGTCAGGGGGTCCACATATATGCTCTGTAACATTCAGTATGGCAGCATCCTTACTCTTCAAAATTCCATGACATTGCTTTGATCTTTCTTTGAGACAGCGCCAGGTGATCGTTCCAACTTCTTTCATTCTAAACTCTCGATAGCTGTACCCGTCATAATGCGCACACGGCTTTCCATGTGTAGTTGAAGTAACTTCGATGACTAAAACTGTGATACTCAAAGGCAGCAGCGAATGCGAACAGTGGTGTGCGGTCCGGTTAGGAGGAGACTGGGGTTGGAATTCCCAGAATCCAGCATGCTGTTGTAGCGGTGACTAATTGGTAGCTAAAAGCAGGTAGCAAGAGACGACACGCTTGTGCGCGATTGTCACATGTCCGACGTAGTCGGCTGCTATGACAATATTATTCCTAGTTAATATTTTTGAGACAAAAAGTGTTCGTTTAACTGTTTGAACGGTGTACTGTGATACTATGCACCTTCAGTGTAATGTTTTGTCTGTGTTGTGACTACTCATTCGAAAAACACCTAGAGCGCCGCTAATGTTTAACGTAGACATTAGTGTCATGCAAACTGCCGTCTACTTACGCTCTAAGGCCCGGTGCACACGGGCGTCATTTCACGTCGCGTGCACGCCGAGAAACCGCGCTAGCGGCTAGGAGTACACAGGAACAGATACGGCAGTGCACACGCACAAGCGGTAACGCCGCGGTCCCGCCGCGGCGACCCAGCGGTCGTTTTTACCTGTTCTCGCCCACCACGCCGCAGGGTCGCCGCGCACGCTAGTGCGGTCTCCTAGTACATTGTGTCCAATGGAGCGGTGCACACGAGCGGCAGAACACGCTAGCGCGGCAGGCATGGCAGACGAGTTATTAGTTTTAGAAAATATTGACATCGAACATTTTATTGGTGTAATCAAGACTTATCCAGAATATTTCGTGTTTATTATAATTCCAGGTTTACGTAAAGTATTTACAATCTAGATTTTATGTATCATACCTATAAAATTTATAGTAAATTGCTGTTGCAAACACAAAAGTTCTTAAATAAAATTCCTTTACCGGGGTAAGGTGGCAACATCAAAAACAAAATATGTTGCTATCATGTTCCTTACTTGGATATACTGAAGTAGTTCCTCTTGTTGGAACTGAGGCATCATTTCCGATATTGACAAAACCTTCTATACTCATTTCGTCTTGAATGTTGTACCCATCTCTCGTTCTTAAAAAATTGTGAAGTGAACAACACGTCTTTATCAATAGGATAGATAAATCAAAATTTACATTGTTTTAACCGGTTAGCGTTCTCGCCTCTCATTCGGGAGGAAGGTGGTTCGAATCCCCGTCCGGGCATCCAGATTTGGGTTTTCCATGGTTTCCCAAAGCACTCCAGGCAAATGCCGGGATGCTTCCTTCAAAAGGCCATGGCCGAATTCCTTCCCATTCCTTGCCCCCATCCTTTCCCGTCTCTAGAGACCTCGATGTTAAAAAGAGACGTAAAGAAGTTAAAAAAAAAAAACATTGTTTTATGAAAAAATTTCCATTTATTGTACAGAATGCCAAATGTACTTTCTACATTTCTCCGGGCGCGTGACAATCTGTAGCTGAAAATACTTGTTTTTTTCTGATAAAATTTTACCACTGTAAGGCCTCATATATTTGGTGAAAGGGAAATGGTTTCATCACCAACAAAACAGAAGGGCATTTTCGGACCTCCAACATTTTGTGTAAGTTCTGTCAACTGAATAATTGTTGACATGAATTGTAGTTTGTTTGAAGAACAATTAACGGAAATTTAAAAACCATGATATCAGTGCAACGAAAACCGTAACATGAATAAGTTACCTATAGTTACGGACATATTTAAAAGTTTATCCAAAATCTACATTTAGTGCATTATGATTTATACGGAGCTTTCAAATATATGTGACGTCTTGGATTGATTGGTACCTATTAATGCACTAGATTGGACTTACTTTAATGACATAACTGATATCACTCTCATACGTGATTGTAAATAACCAAAAGATCATTCATATGTTCAGGAGAAATATTGTTACACTTTTATGAAATGCGCGAACATTGCCCCAGAAATGTTGAAATGTGGTGCAATCCTCCGATTTTTACTTTTTGATTAACATAGAGTTGTGCCCGGTCTTTAAGTACCCGAATTTTTCGAAAGTAAAGTATGCAATCTTATAATAATAATAATTCCGTGTTGTCAGAATGACCTGGTGACAGGGTTTGTTTTGGCTGCGCATTCCACCCCTGTCGTAGCCGCCTTAACCTAACACGGCAATCCGGCCGGGTACATGGGACCTACAGTTTAACGTGGAATCCGAACCCACGGAACCGTTCTGGCGTACTTCACATTGCACAGCACGCTGTATCACAGGTGAAGGTCGGGTTAAGTGCCAATGAAAATCCCCGCCGAGACAGGGATTCGAACCGTGGACCTTTAGACCTCCAGTCGGACGTCACCAGACCGCTCATACAATCTTATAGAATGATAAAATAGAACGCAGAAAGTAACAAGAAGAAGACATATAATCTTTAATTTTTCAGTTACTTCATCCTTAGATGTAGCAATTTTAAGCCTGCGATGCATTTCGTGGCTGTACCGATTGTAAGGAAGGAGTTCCAGTGTCGTTTCCTTCCTCCGCAGCACTGGAATAACAAACCGAGCCTGCTGTCAGGCTCGAGCATACGTCCAGGCTCGGTACTCTGTAATTTCCGCCAACTGGCCGGCAGATCTCGCGCTGGTAGCGAGAAACCGAGTGAACCTACACAGCGTTTGCACGACTTTAGTAGACATCTGTCGTACGAAACACATCCAACAGTGTCTTAACACCATGCGGAAAGTTTTGGAATTTAGCCCAGGACTTTTGTAAGTAATAATCGCGCACCATCCCCACTCCTAATCACCTTTCCTAGTTTAGAATGAGTAAAATTCCTTTTGTCACCGAAACCAGAACCAGTTACCCTCTTGTGGAATGGAAGACACTGCCATTATGTCTCAGCGACCTTGTGTAATGAGGCGGTTATCTTAACTGGGATTATGTTGAAGAGATACCTGAAAATATCACTCTCTAGTTAGAAATTTAAATCACCTCAAGAAAGAGGAAGAAAATAAATAATTTGTTATTAATATTATCATTAAAAATAACATTATGTATTGTTTTCATCCTCTGAATCTATCATGGGCCATTTTTTTTTATTTATTTACATTGAACTTACAGAGATTCTACAGTTCTTCAGCTTTTACTGCCATAAGTTTCTTTAACAGCCACAATTCTGAAGTCCATATATTTTTTTAAAGTCGATAACAGAATAATATCGCAGCAAAATAATTGTTAGAGATTCTTGAATTCTAAGTTTATTTTCCAAACTGCCTTATTTTGTTTTTGCTGACATAACAGAAAGAAGTTTTTACGGAGCCATTGGTTTTGTTTTCAATGAATACTCTTGAACACTCCTAAAAGCTAAACTAGTAGATAACAGATAATACTATGTTTGATGACTTCATTTAATACTAATGGCAATGAGATTTTTAAATGCACTGACGTGGAACAGACGAGTCGTTCGCAATATGTTCCTCTTGGTATTACCGTATCACCCTAAAGCTTTCATAACAAGGAAAAAGAGTTCTTGTACTAAATGCTTTATCGGGAATCTTATTTGAATCTGTTTGATGGAATATAGTGATCAGGAAGTACAATCGTGATTTCGTAAAATACAGATGACGACACTATGAGAGAGCATACATAAGGGGGGAGGATTAAAGAAGGAAACGTGTGTGAATGATCCAGAAGGGAAAAATGGCGCATTCAAAATAGCAGCTTTGTCAGGTTGTTAATGATTGCCGGCTGTCTCATGAATTAATATGATCAAATACATACAAGAATATATTTTCTGTTGCTTGGAGTTCCCTAATTTAAGAAGGGCAGTGACGAAGAGAAACTTGTTTTGCTTAAAGTTGTAGAGAGTAGTTAGCCAGCGTATATTAATTTCAGAAGTTGAGAAGATACTGGAATATCCTGTGCTAACAGACATGGTCTGCAATGACGTCAGTGTGGTTGGAGAAACCCAGGTACACGGCTTCGGCATTTAAGGAAAACAGGAACTAAAGCATGTGTGTTTAACTACTGCAATATTGCCAATTCCGCAGCTGTTCGCTCCAAAGCAATGATTCTATTGGGCCACCACTCTACACTAAACCATCTGCGTATCGTTCAGCTGGGTAAGGGGCCGTTCATTAATTACGTGAGGTGTTTTTCCGGAATTCCGGACCCCCCCCCCCCTGTAATGATGTGAGATTTTGTCGGAGACCCCTCTCCCCTCTACGAATGGACCTCGCAACTTTTTGAGACCTCTCAAGGGCGGTTATACGCCCCTAAAGTCGGCTCTCGTATCCCCCTAAAATCGACTTTCGCGTCATTTGTAGACCTTTTCTTTTTTTTTAGCTCTACCATTCTACAAGAATTTCAAAACCTCACCTGGGATTTACGTTAACCCCCCCCCCCCCCCACCTGCCTCCCCCTTGCTGAGGCTTCGTGAGATTTTCACCGGTCCCCTCCTCCCTCTTTTACCTCACGTAATTAATAGACGCCCCCTAATCTCATCGTTTTTAATTGAAACTAAAGATTTTGGTTTCTGAAGTTTAATATTTAAAGCTGTCAACCGCCACATAGATAATAGAATTGTTCTGAAGGCTATGGAAGTTGGTAGTTTTTACATTCAATATCAAGATAAGGGTTCTTGCAATTCTGGGGTACATTTTAGGCTGTTTTTTGCAATCACCAAGGTTAATGCCGACATGGTCACCAATCTCAGCAACATATACTACACATTACACAAACAATAAATATACATCCCACACATAACATGCAGACAGATTGCAACGCTACACTTCTTCTTAATTTTAGATAATCCAATGAAAATCTGTTTATTTGCTGAGTTCTGGCAGCAGCCTACTAGATCCACAACCCTCTGCAGCAAACCGTGTGGCCTTACGGCCTGTGATGTCTTAACACTCACGCTCTGCCAGGCGGAAACGCGAAAGGTCGCAAGGTTGCGAGATCCTGGTGCACCGCGCCGCTATCTGAGAGCGGCCGCGCCTATGTATTTACGTCTTGCCGAAAGTTACCCGTCTTTGGAATAAAATCTTGCGTGCTTAATACTGGCATATAAATACTGCTCTGCTCTTGACATGGCAGGATGTATTACCCAGCTGTTGGTTAGAAAAGAGTTTTGAAACCGTAATAAATAATAGCTGATATCTGAATAGTATGAACACAGTTGAGTGGTTTCTCAACACCTACTATTAAAGTTCACACGCATTGACGGGATTCTAAAGTCACTTTCTTAGAATTAAAGACTTATTTTTATAGTAGATGAATTAAAATAATGTTTTTAATACGAAATAAAATTATTTTTAAGAAAGTAACTGCCTATAAAATAGTGACCACACAGTTTAGTTTTAAGCAAATCTCTTCAGTTGCGGGAAACGACTTGGGACAAGGAACGGGAAGGAATTCGGTAATGCCGTTTATAGGAACCATCCCGACGTTCTCCTGGAACGATTGCAGGAAATCATAAAAAACCGAAATCTGGTTGGTGGCACGGGGATTCGAACACTCGCCCTCCCGAATGCCACAACTATCGAGATCGGTGGCCTATTTTTCAACCCCTCAATATACATAATAGTATCCTTACTTCGCTCTCATCGTTCTTTTTCCATAAAAGATTAGTTAACAACATAGCTGCGGCGAACATTCTCGTAGTAACTTAAATTTACAGATCCATAAAACATTTTGCTATGAAGTGAACCTTTATTTCCTGTTCCACAGTACAAATAAATTTTTGCTTATCTCCAATTGAGGACCGTGGGTGAGTGGTTGACGCTCGTGTTTGCCAACTGTGTGGAAATGGGTTCGATCCCAGCTCTGGCCAATCAGGATTTGATTTTCCATGGTTTTCTGAAACTACTCCAGTCCAGTGCCGGGATGGTTCCTTCGAAAGATCATCGCCAAATTACTTGCCATTTTCTCAGTCCACACTAGCCTCTAATGATTGCGATGTTGATTAGACGTAAAGCCATAAGCAAAATAGAAATCTAAATCAATAAAATCTACATGTCTTATAATTAATTAACATAGTTTTGCAGCCAATAGAAACTTATAATAATAACCGACTTGAAATGGACAGCACGTAATTAAACACAAAACTTGGACTAGAAGGACAAAATCTGTGTGTTCAGTTAATTGTTCGTAAACAAATTGATACTAGCAGTACGTAATATATGTACGATAAACTTAGAGCAGGCATATGTTCTGGTCCTTAAATCATGAGCAAACTCACGTTGACCGCTATGAAGTTATATTGCCTTATATAATGCAACCAGGCGAATTTCCTTATTCTCTCTGGGTTGAGACTCTTTTCAACCCAGATATGTAAATTAGTTGCGAAATCGGCAACGAGGGAATGAATTTCATTCTGACGATCCCAGGAATGCCACCAACAAATATTTTAAACTTTGAACATCAGTGATCCGAATTATTAAAATTACATTCAAGTCTTCATTACATCCAGTGCTCTGATATTTCTGGAATGTTTAGGGTGGAGGTATTTACCATTGTAAGCAACTTAGAATTTTGGTAAATTCTCACTCCTTAGCTTAGGTATAAGGGAGGAAGTAAATTCTTAGTCAAAAGATAGTTTTCGTTGCATACATAGGTTAGGAGAGGGACGGTTTATGTAGCAAGCTGATACCATAACCTAACTGACAAAATAAACCTTTTTAGAAGCAGTAAAGAAATACATTAGTTAATAAAAGACCTATATAAACTTTCTATAATAGTAAGAGGACGTAACTTTGAAAGGAAATAGGACAATTCCCATTAAATCAGTTTTCAAACAATAAATTTCTGCCATATGATAATTTCACTATGTCTGAACCGTTTTAAACGTAGTAAAAACTTTCAGTATTTAATAGAAACACTAAATAAACTTTGTATAACAGTAGAGAAACTCTACATTAATCTGAAATAGAATAATCATTAATAGTTCAACTTGTAAACAATGGACTTCTGCTAAATGAGCATTTTATCATTTGTAAACCATTTTAAAAGCAATAAAGTCACTCAACAGGTAATAAAAGCACTAAATCAACTTTTAATAATGATAAAGAAACCTTATACTGACCTGAAGTAGGATAATCCAAAATAATCCAGCTACCAAACAATAGACTTTTGATATATGATATTTCACTATTTCTGAACACTTTTAAATAAAGTAAAGTAATTTTAAAGGAACAGTAATTTAAAATAAAGTTAAATTCACTAAAATTCCGTAGTTTCTGGACGTGTAAATAACTTAAATAAATTTCTAAACACTTCGTTAAATGCACTATACCTTTAAGAATTTTTATCACAGAATCCTAGTAAGCTTTCCAACTAAAAGGTAGATTTCCTGAAAGAGCTAAAAATCTAATTTCACATATTTTAATTTCAGATCATTTCATGCGGTAAAACAGATTTTATAGACATTTTAGAGATTATTTCGTCACTCAAACCATGTGCTTCACTTAGGAATTTATTACAACCAATAGAAGTTAGCCCCAGATATAAAACAACTTTCAAAATACATAATTTAATTCAGAGAAAATTCTGGTTATTTTAATTTTTCAATAAAAACAATACCTAAAAAGTTATTAATAAAAAAACCATATCACTTCTAAACCGTTAATTTACCAAATCTTGTCCAAGCTGTAATTTCATTATCCTGTCACCGATTTTTACGTAAGTTACACCATTGAATTTGTTAATTTTTGTACAACATTTTGACACTAATTTTATTCAGATAACTTGCAGTTCCATGAAATTCAGAGAAAAACAGAATAAATTCAAATGGCTGGGTTAATCCCCTACTTCGGAGATTTGTATCACCTCGCGGAAATTAAATAAAACTTTAAAACTAATCACTCTAAATTTCCCACTTAACTGCCGTTGGACTTCTAGTAGATAAGTATAGATCTTGTCAAAGTTTAAACACTTTTAATAAACTGGATCGTCTAATAAATTACACACACTTTTGATCTCGCGGAAGCGAAAAGATGTGATACAGTTGCTTACGTCACTGATTTTGGTGATTACTATAAAAAGACCCCGCCGCCATCATGCTTTGTCTGTATCCTGGGAGCATTATGTGAGTTAGCCTGCGCAAGTCTTGTGTCGGAGCGGGAGGAAGTCTGTTGAAATTTGGCGCTACCGAGTCGGCCAAGTTGGGACTTTGGTGTGATAGCCTGCGAGATTAATGTCTGCTAGAACTATGAAATTCTGAAAAGGGGTTTTGGTTGGTAATTTCTCTCCACAATCTGCAATATTTTGGAAACGAGTGTTCGATTTGCCTACTCAACTGTTTAATGCAAATTTTAGTAAATGTTATTTTGAAAATAAAACTCTAAATTTTCTGAAAGTGAACTGTTATAATTTAGTATAAGAACCTTTTCTAGATTTGTGGTTTAGAAACAGATCTAGTGGCGACCTTCAAGCATTTAAGTTGAGTTTCTAGTAGGTTTCATGGTCAAATTCAAATTATTTTGTGAAAATTCCACAGAACTTTCCATCCACGCGAACTTTTAGTTAAGGCACTAAGGCGATACTACAACCCCGGTGTCAGCTTTGGGTCTTACACCATACATCTTTGTTCCTGAATAATAGTGATTTCATTCGCTTGATTTTTTATGGCTTACGTAATTCCTGGATTCATTGTGACGTCCGTGAATCATAATTGTCATCTATTTTCACTGTGTGAACTGAAGTGTCAGCGCCAGGTATTTCCAAACTGAAAACATCTGTTTTGAGTCCATAGTAAATGAATTAGTTAAATAATTTAGGAATGATATAATTTTGCTCTGTTCTGGATTAAGGATCCCGATTGGAACGCCGACTATGTAAATTAATTAACACATCAGGAATATAGTTATATGACAGTGTGTCTCATACTAAGAGGGGGAAAAATAGATTTTTTGTTTTGTTTTTTGCTTCAGAATAAAGTCGACGTCGAGGTCATTAAAGACTTTCTAAGGATAGCTAGAACCACGTAAGCAGTTCGACGCTTTACCCCGGCCACGTATCATTCATTAACATAGGAAGGTTCTGAACACAGCTTTTTCGGATTAAATTTCAGTGCGCTTAAAATGATATTTGTCTAATCTTTCTATAATAAATTTTGAAATCCTTAATAGTCAACCGCAATACAGATATTTGAGGGTGTGGATCGGGTGAAGCTGTAGAGCAGTTTGGTCGAAATCAGTTCAACGATAATTTACCCGCAATAGCAGCATACATTAAAGATTCTTAAGAGAGGTGAGGTTAAGGGTGTTTTGATTCATGATGTTAGGTAGACACTTCTATCCAGTTCGTTGAGAATATCAACTGTGCGAAAATTGCCGTGGAACATTGTGAATTTACGCTTTAAGCAAACAAATTTCCTAAGTTTTATGTATGTGGCTGAGAAACTAATTTTCACCTTCCTTCGATCGCGATCACATGTAAGATT
Organism: Vandiemenella viatica; assembly: GCA_031002005.1. Classification (NCBI taxonomy): domain Eukaryota; kingdom Metazoa; phylum Arthropoda; class Insecta; order Orthoptera; family Morabidae; genus Vandiemenella; species Vandiemenella viatica. The sequence continues at coordinate 204,557,132 of JARYHS010013630.1, read as the reverse complement.
CCCAATGCGATGGTTTAACCTCATTTTAGAAAAACAAACCAGAAGATAGCTCGATTATTTCAAGAAAAAGAAGATCAAAAATATTGGAAACAGTTTGAGTAGCGTGTCACTTGGTGGATCACCAACTTTCAACCCTGAAAGATGACAGAAGAAAAATTACAAATAGGCAGGATGGTGAAAATTTGCACCATAGTTCACGGTGTCTACGCCCCATCCAGATCAGTCATAATAACCAATCGATCTATTGTTCCTTCAGATAAACCCGAAGGTTGTCCTATCACGAATTATTCAATCGCTTGATTATTTTATTTCTTACTTTGTGATATAAATTAAATTATCAATTAGTAAATACCTAAGCATTTCGCAGTAAATATGTAAAATATGTTTGATAATATACATAACAATATTAGTAATTTAATGTTCAATATTTGAATTATAAAACTGACATATGATAGTTTACTTTCCAAAATATGTTCTCTTAAATAAATCTAAAAATAATGTGAAACAGCGTTTCTTAAAGTTTTTGTGTTTGTTTTTCGTGATGTCAAGGGAAGGTTCTAGTAGAGTGCGGGGCGATCGAGGAGCAATGGAATGAACAACATAGCAATTACTTACTCTTAGGTATTCCCACAGACAAACAATAATTTATTTACACGTCTCTGGTGTAATATGACCCTATGACTAAGCGGAAATGGCTGGTGAGTATTTCAGTTCTTCACATGTGCATCCCGAAGCCAAAAAACGAAGTGTATCAGCTAACCTTTCATGAGAGGCCATACTCTGCCTCATTACGGCGTCTTACTTTTTTATAATTAGGGTAATCATTTCTAAAAAAAATGAAAATAACTTTCTTCATCCATGCGCAGATAATTCTGCCAATCTGTTGGCTACGAAGAAAGTTCTTTCATCACATGAACGCTTCCTTTTCATTAACCAACTTTTTGGACAGATGACGGTCAAATGGAGCAATCGCGTATGGCCAACTTTAAAAAATTAATTTTGATTTCCCAAACAATTAAATCTATTAAAATACTTCTTTAATCTACATAAACTATAGGAATGCTTCTCAATAGTTTCTTGAAATATATAAAATGCATGATAACAATTTATATTCGAACCTGTAGTACCGAAATAATTTTAATCTGTAGTACCATGAAAATGCTTCTATGCCCCTGAATCATGAAATAAAAAAATACTTGCAGCTCTAAAAATGCTTTAATCTAACCTAGAATAGTTTCAAAAGATGTTAAACTAATTGATTACATTCCTGCAAAACCGTTTTGACTGATTTTTCCACAAATATAGCCCTACACCAACAAATTTCTGTCTGGTCCAGTGGGCCCGTGAAGGCAGATCTGCCACCTCCAGGACACTGACCGATGTCGCGGGATCATGAGTAGGCAATGATACGAATTGACAGGTTTGCCTTAGCGAAATTTTCCATAGTGTTGAGCAGTGGAGACTGAGCTTTGATATCGCTGGGCAAATTGTTGTAGAATCAATCATGCAGGAAAACGTAAGATAATGGCAATAATAAGCTACGAGTTGGAGCGAAAGGAGTGATCTACCTTGCAAACGCTGGTGACCGAGTGTGGTGGGTTAGCGGATAACGCTCTGCCCTCGCATTCGGGAGGACGCCGGTTCGAATCTACGTTCGTGCATATAGCTTTGGGTTTTCCATGGTTTCCCCAAATCACTCCAGGCGAATGCCGGGATACTTCCTTCAAAAGGTCATGGCCGAATTCCTTCCCGTTCCTTGTCTCCCGTCTCATCCCGCCTCTAATGACCTCGACGTCGACGAGGCGTAACCCCATAAGTAAAAAAAATGTAAACGCTGGCAACATAACTCGGGACGAAAGATATATAATTATCTGTTGTTTCAGTAATACAAGTTCCAAACGCTACAGGTAAGGGCTCTCTTAATCAAAATCGCTGAGGGCAGACACGAACCAACCGCAGAACGGTGCTGCGCTAGTTTTTCCGCACCACAACGATACCGCTGAGAAATCCCGCACGGTAATTGAAAGAAAACTGAGTAATAAGCGTAGTTGTGACTGTGAAAGGAAGAGAATCAGCCGCGGGCAGCTGTAATGTTTGCACAAGCCGACTCCGACCTGACCTCAAGTTACACGCTGTCACGACCACTCCGCAGAGAAACTGCTCTTCTTACGTAACTTTCAAAGCTCCGCTATGTAATGAAATACAGTACTTGATACGTTGACCTAACATGTTTCTCAGTGGTGCAAAAATACTGAAGACATATTTAAAAGACACTGACTATGGAACTCAAACGTTAATTTTTTATCATGTCTATAAGACAAATGCCTTATTTCCTCTACATGAGTCCATTTCATGGTTTAAGAGTGAAAGCGGTTCATCAAACAAGATTGTTGTCCATTTGTTAGTTCGTCCAATCATATCTGAACGACAAAAGATCTTAATACGACTCTTTTGTATTTGCGGTACATGTTCCCACAGTATTAGCTGCAAGTTGTAAGAGGAAGGACCTAAAATGTTTACGATTATGATTTTTTACGTGTTCTCGCATTAACTTAAATGGAAAAAGAAGGTTACTCACTTACTTATTTTTAATTGTTTCGGGAAAATGTTTGTAAAAGGGTGAATGGGAAATATGTGTGGCGAGTCAACAAATATATATGTGCAGTGGTTTTTGGTCAGGTAAGAACGGAAAGAAAAGTCGGTTCGTTATTACTGGGAGACAGGAATGCTGTTGCTCATAAGTGTATCAGAATTAATGATGTTAAAAATTTGTTAAAGATGAATAAACAACCTGATTTTATGAGTATACAGTACTACTTTATCTGTACAATATATTACAATATTCTGCATTTATGCAATGTGTTTCTTCTGCACATCGATTGATCTGCTTGTCGGTAAATAATTTGGATGTTGTTGACTATAGATTAAAACCTTTCAAAGTTACGGTAAAGTTAATTAGGGGAGTAGATGTCGAAGGGTGACTCTACCGGTGCATTTGAAGAGACAGGAAATCATTAATTGTTTCATATTATTGCTTATACCAAAAATGTCGTTAAGCTTGAGTTTTAAAACGTTTAATTTCAAGAAGCTTTTTGATCCAATTGGTAGAAAGGTATGTATTAGCGACTCGTGTGATGAGAGAACGACAGTGGGACTGTGTTCCCCGGCCCCACGCAACTTCTTTCTAGCTTTACAGCCTGTCGATGTCGACAAAGAGACAAACAACGGGAAGGTATTTGCCAATTGACTTTTATGGAAATATCCCTGCATTTGGCTGGAGTTGTTTCGAGAAACCATGAAAACCCAATTCGAAATGGCAGCTGAAGGATTTGAACCCGCCTCCTCCGGAATGTGAAGCCCGAGCGTTATCGTTCATGCACCGTGTTCGGTAAGTGTATAGTGTAATTTATATATAGTATCGTACAGATGCATGGTGTAAAGGATTGTTGTCAGCCTCTGATCAGCGCGAATCCATCATTCATCAGTAAATGATGTGCCATAACCGTAACTGTAGCTTCATTTGACGTCTCCAGCCAAACTCCTTCCTGGAGGGCTAACTGTTCCCTCCATGTTTAAAAATCTACTTGGTTCTCTTCAACTTACGAGTCTAGTATTTTTTCGTATATTTTCCAAGAATTTTTTACATTCTAGCATTTATATTTCAGTGCACCAGGTCTGTAACGTGTATTTATCGTATTGTCAAAAGTTGGAAAGTTATTGTAACTTTGGTTATGTAGTTCACTTACGACTGTTATATTTGTCTATCACTCGTTGTTTGCTGCTGATATAAATACTGTTTGGAAATTACGGGCGTGATTTAAAAGAAATTTAAAGTGCAAAATACAAAGTTTAGTAGTTTTTACTTTAAAAATCCAATAATTTTGTCTGAAATCGTATGGTGTAAGAAAAACAGTCACAGTAAGAATCAAGTTAGGAAAAGATAGCGTCAAAACCAATTATAAATTGATTTTTAGAACCGAGAAACTAAAAATCCTAATCCGATTAAAAGACATCCCCTGCAATATTGCATTCAAATAAATGAACATACTTTATCACGCCGGAGTTATGCTCTTCTGTATACGGTTCTTTTCAGTTGTTTCGCCGCAGCATTTGCTTAAATCTTATATTTGTAATAACAGTAGGTAATCGTTCTTAGAAAAAAATATAAGTTGACAAGATTCTGTTTTCATAGATAGTTAATAATTGTTGATTTATTCATTTGATAAAATCATGCCAGTTATAAATTACTGATTTATGTGCCTTACTTATAGTGGCAGAATACAAATCTGATATAAATCGATTTAAAAATCTAGACAACAGTATGTGCTTCAAATACGAGATACATGTATTACCGAAAAAGTGGAAAAACTAAAATATGGATGTCTTCAATTATCTCCGGGCGCTGCTGAATACTAAACTTCAAACTCGCAACCAGAATCGTAAGGTTATATGAGGATTGATTTTCGGCCATTTTCTGACGAATGCTCGTAAGTAAAGGAGACTTCCGTTTCATGCATTGACAGCAACGCAAAAGAGGACATTTAGGTCATTAACGATAGTATGAAAATAAGAATCGAGAAAAATGATTGATTTACAATTAGTATTTAAAGTCTTTTGAATTAAGTGGATGCAGGTACTTTTGAAGGAATTATTATATACAAATATCAGCACAAATTTTTCCTACAAGTTAAGTTGCGAGAGGGGTGTAAGGGTTTAGGAGAGGCTACTAGCCTTTTCCAACCCAATGTCAACCTCTCCTTCACGTGGTGCACCCTGTTTGCACGGACGAGGCTCTGGCGACTGAAAGATTCCCGGTATAAGGAATCACCCACTGCTTGCCAACGGCCTCCGAAAGGAGGGCGGAAGAGCGGGGAGCGGTTCAGGGCACCCTCTTGCCCTTGGGGTTGGAAACGGCCCCTAAAGGCGGATGAATCAACGGGAATCAACGGGAAACCACTGCATTAAAGACCCAAAGGGTATCCTGAGGACATGTAATCCTCTCAAATTACATATATCATGATGGCTTCTTACTAGGTAAAATATTCCGGAGGTAAAATAGTCCCCCAATCGGATCTCCGGGTGGGGACTGCTCAGGGAGGAGTCATCAGAATGGATAGAAACATTCTACGAGTTGGAGCGTGGAATGTTAGAAGTCTGAATAGGGCAGGTAGGTTAGAAAACTGAAAAAGGGAGATGTAACAACTTAAGTTAGAGGTTGTTGGGATTAGTGAGATTAAATGGAAGGATGCACAGGATTTATGGTCTGGGTAACACAGGATAATTAGCACACAAGCCGTCAATGGAGTCATTGGTGTAGGATTTGTAATGAACAAGAAAGTAGGGAAACGGGTGAGTTATTATGAACAGTTTAGTGACAAGATTATTTTGATGAGGTTAGAAACTAAGCCCTCCCCAACCACATTAGTACAAATGTATATGCCAACATCACAGGAAGATGACGAAGAAATAGAAAAAAAATATACGCTGAAATTGAAGAATTAATCCAATATGTAAAGGGGGAGGAAAATCTAATAATCATGAGTGATTGGAATGCAATAGTGGGAGAAGGTAAAGAGGGGACTACTGTAGGAAGTTTTGGTCTAGGAGAAAGAAATGAGCGAGGAAGCAGGTTGCTAGAATTTTTTGAAAGATATAAGCTAGTAGTGGCAAACACACTGCTTAAGAACCATGCAAGAAGAAGTGTAAAAGTTCCATATATAATATATGTTTCACTGATTCAGCTGGTGAGATAATTATCATTATCTGGACGGAAGCCTGCTATAGCAAATAGAAATGAGATGATCTGGCGCCTAGGCAGTCCGTGATCCTCACAATGCTAGTATCGACTAAGAAGGCGTCCTTTGAAAAATCACACTACCTGAAACTGCATGTTGGAACTTAATGTAATAACTGAAGATTTTCCAACGTGAAACCACGGACACAAAGATCTTTGAAACCCGGATTTTCGAAGCTAACGTAAAAGTGTCACTGCTTGTTTGCATTTTGATGTAATTCGCTACCATGATATAAACTACGAGTATATTACAATGTGAATTGAGAGTAGTATGACGCAATGATAAAATTTTGCCAGAAGTTATTACTTGACAGCCATTTTCAATAATAAACTGATAATGAGGCCTATTGGAGTCATGAGAACTGATCATCATGAATGTGAAGCGTACTCAGCACGCCTGTAGGAACCCATTCTAACCGGGGAGCATAAGCGCTGTCATTTGTATGCGATTGGCGTAACTAATGTTCTCTATAATGTGGTACCTTTCTGTGAAATGTGTAGCTTACGAGGAGGAGATTGGAGACCGCGCCAGCATTCACCAAGCCTGAAAAGCGTAATGAGGACAGCGGGCACGCGGAGACCAGGATCAGTGTGGAGGCGCCTTAATACACTCGTTTGCAAGCAGCTACCATGATGGTATTGGGAATGTTATAGAATTAAAGCTGAGTTGTAAATGTTGTGTTTTTACCTACTGTTACTTTTACACTGGCAGACAACTAATTTAATATCTTGTGAATATAATAAAAACAGGTAGTAGCAACCAACAGCGAAGCTCATTAATTAAGCTTAGTGACAATAATTGGGTTAAGAAATACTACGTACTGCAAGCTGACAGAAATAGTAGAGATTTGTGAGTACATAACTTTGCGGTTAGCCACGGGCGTCTGAGTTTGGTACTTTTCAAAAAAGTCTTATTCCGAAGCGGGCCAAGATACTAAGGAAGAATATGTCGGTTTCGTTTGTAATACGCTCCATACCGCTTGGTGTCGGTACTGTACGTACTGTACCAGATCTGACGTAGATTGGTGTCAAGGCTGACCGCACAGGCGGGCAACTTTTACTGAACCGACCTTGCTGCAGCGGTGGGAACCACGGCAAGTCGATCAGGAACTGTCTCGCCACGGACCGGACATCTGGAGATCACAAAGCTAAACGGAAGTGCACTACTCTATAACGCAGACACTCAGGTCAAGACAACCTAAGAGAAGAAAAGTCTGTATTTTTCAGATCCTAATATTCTGTCCTTGAGGAGATTGGAAATAATATTTCCAAATGGAGGTCAGAAATCACATTCTATTCTACGAGTTTCAAATGCCTCTTGTTTCAAAAAACGTTCCCTACTATCTCTTAGTCATTCTTCTGTCTACAGCTCACAATTCTACGTATCGTGCGTTTATGAGAAAAAAGTAACTTCTACATACGTCTGTAATGATAATAAACCTAGTATAAATAGCATGAAGTAGAACTACATGCAATCAGATATAATACTGCAGCAATGCATCTATTATAACCTCTTTATAAAATTTCAGTAAACAACCAAATCGCTTTCAACGCTCGTAAATCCCATAATATAATGAGATAAATATTTTACTGAAATATCAGTATTGTCGATAATACAGTTAATACAACAGTTTGTAAACAGAAGGAGGAATTCTGCCTTGCGAACTTTATTCTATCCACTGTACATTTAACTGTTTCTGTGTTCGGTCACGAATGTTTTTAAAACTAATACGCCGGTACAGTACTTATTCTGCTGTAACAATTTACTGCAGTCAGTAAATCGAAACTGCAGCAGCCGTTACGTCAGCCACTAGGTATCCACAGCAGTCAAACCAATTTCGCATTTCCTAAAATGTTCCCGTCCCTGCTATCTTTACTTTCCATAAAATTCTTCAACAAGCTTCTTGTTTCACTTTAATTTTCAGAATACGTTCAGTAAGTTCATTATCTACCTGCTCCGTTTCCAACGTAGCATTTCTTCCCTTATTCTTAATATTTCATTGAACTCTTCTCACTTCATCCTTTTCCTAGAAATATCTCTTCATTTTTGTAATGAGTACCTTTTTGTAATTGCACCTATGACCATACTAACTTTTGGTCACTGGTTTAGACAAACTAGATATATGTAGATACATATATATTTCTACACATCCTGTTTCCCGCACCCCCAAGCGTCACTCAGCTCCTTCCTATATGAAAATCCTGCAAAATAGTCCACTATCTGAACAAACATTGCACTAGGTTTAAAAACAATTATTACAATCTAGAGTACACCTAAATGACTGTTCACAAGGTCATGTATTTCTCTCACACTGCTACTTTGAAGCAGCAAAACATTTTTCTCGGTATTTTTGATACTCACTCCTTAACTCCTAAGGTTTCACTGCACCTTACCTTCTTGTACATCAGTGCGAGTAATTCAGGTAAAAGATCAAACTTATTTCTAACTTCAATTACCGATGTGTCTGATACCTTATTTGCTGTAGCCCTACTATCAGCGTCAGACCATTATTTTCCCATTTCTCACTTAACTTGCAATCTTTCCTTTCAGTATGTGTCACTGAAGCACAAAGGATCGTCATCACTTTTGTTTTTTTTGTTTTTTGTTATTGCTTTACGCCTCGTCGACGGCTAAGGTCATTAGAGGTGGGATGGGACTGGGGACAAGGAACAGGAAGGAATTCGGCCATGGCCTTTTCGAAGGAAGCATCCCTCCATTCACGTGGAGTGATTTGGGGAAACCATGGAAAACCCAAATCTGGGTGCCCGGATGGGGATTCGAACCTACATCCTCCCGAATGAGAGGCCAGAACGTTAACCGTTCACTTACCACGTTGGGTCACATCATCACTTCTTACAGATGTGTAATCTTCCTATCATATAAAATAAATGAGGTTAATGGCTATTTGTGGAAAAACTAGTTAGTATTGTACCCCTTACGTCCACGCAAACGAAAAAAAAAAAAAAAAAAATGCTTGTGGAGAAACGAATGTAAAAATGCAAAATTTAATTTGAATGTTGGTTCCAGAACGATCATAGCCTACAACTGGATCAAACAACAGTAACACACATGAACAGAAGAAAACTTTATAGATGTATCCCGATGAAATGGAAACAAATTGAAATGGATTAGGCAAAATTTATTCCGTTCTGATGCATTTGTGAGTAAGAAGTGCGTGCGCTATAAGCATCTATACATTAGTGGATTCTTGCTGGCATAGATTCAATAACTGCTCAGTTGTGATTTGGGGTTTGTTTCTCCATGACTGAATGACTCGTGCAGTCAGCTGATGTACCGTTTGTGTTGGGTGGCATACAGACAAGCTCTACAGGTGGTAAATACCGGGGGCCATGCGGTCCAACCGTAAGCCCTTGCATGGCTTGCGTTGTGACGATATCAGTGAGAAGACGCGCATTGCCCTGTTCGAAGATACGTTTTCGATGGTGGACATGAAGCATACCACAACAGTATGTACCACCCTATCCACATACATCGTGCCTTCAACAATAACCAACTTAGTCCTGCAGTCGTATCTGCTCGACCCCAGAACATTACGCCAGGGGTTGGACCTGTGTGACGATCTGAAATTACAGCAGGGTTGGCCCTACCTCCACTACACGGGCGCACATGCTGCTGATTATTAGTTTTGCCACAGACAGAATCGAGACTCGTCACTAGACACAACAGCATACCATTCACGTGTCCAGTTGTGTTTTGCAATGCACCAGGTTAGTTACTGCTGGCAGTGAATTCGGGTTATTGGGACACATTGCACTGCACTGCACGATAGTGTAACCCTTATTCTAACAACCGGTTTACAATTGTCCTGTTCAGATCTGGGCTGTAGTGACCCGTCAGTTAGCAAAGGCGATTCTGGCAATTTGAACAGCGTCAACGTTATTATTGAATTTAATTTAATTGTGATAGAGCGCACGCCCCGGTGGCAAGTTCCCAACACACCCATATTCCCCCTTCCTGTACCCACCTAATTTTGCCCTCTTTAAATTTCAACTTCAAATTGTTTCACCGTTTTTGGTAAATGTAACTTATTCCAATCACTGACCCCCTTACCAACGAAAGAAAATCTTCCTACACTCTTGTGCCTGAAATCGAGTGCCAGCTTCAGCTTATGATTGTCGTCATCTCTTCTCTTCCATGCATTACTTTTTTTATTCTTGCACCACTATCTTTCCACCCCTAGTCACCAATATACGCCTTGTACACTCCCATGACTCTCTTTACTCTTCTCCTGTCTTGCAACAAATCCCACTCCAGATATTTTATCATACTGGTTACTTATTGTGTTTTACGGTAATTTCCAGAAAAAAATCTAGCAGCCCTTCTTTGACCCCCTCAAACTCCTGTATTTGATACCCAAAATGTTGATTCCATACGACACTACCATATTCAAGCAATGACTTGACCAAAGTTTTGTAACCCAATTCCTTTAGTTCTCTCGTAGGCTACATCCCCTCATCACTCTCTCCAACAAGTGAAGAATTTTGAAACCTTTTCCTACCACATGTCCAAGATATTTACATTTCAAGTCTTCAACAAGCAATGCTCTCCCCATCTTATAATCATTATCAATCTTCTACACAAGATTCATTTCTTCATTTGAAACAAATGAACATTAGTTCAGTTTTTGTCCTGTTGAACACAGAAACCGACAAATGAGCAGTATTGAGAGTCGAAGTGCTTACTTTTTTCGTGGCGGTTGATAACATTACAAAAGAGCTTTATCAGAACAAAAGTCAGGATCCACAAAGAATTTAAAGGTATATTTTTTACTTTCTTTATGGAGCGTTTTAAAGTATTGTCTGTCAAGCTTAATTAGTGAAACGTCGATTTCTGGGAATGCGCTGTGAATTTGTCTTCCTTTTATGATTATATAATTCAGAAAGAATATTTGAAGAAACAAATTAATAACATACACAAGGAAAACAAGCCAAAATTTTAAGCAGCCGTGGAAGCACCAGAATACAAAGACAAGACTGACGAATATATTTTATGACAGACTGATCATTACCACACTCATTATATTCATCACAAACAATGATTAACTGGCAGTAAAATTCAATGAAAAACATATTTCTGACCTTCGGAAGATTACTGTGTTAGTTTGGACGATATTCAAGTTACAAGATATGTATTTTTTTTACTTAAGGCTTTACGCCTCGTCCACGGCTAAGGTCATTAGAGGTGTGATGGGACTGGGAACAAGGAACGGGAAGGAATTCGGCCATGGCCTTTTCGAAGGAAGCATCCCGCCATTCGCCTGGAGTGATTTATGGAAACCATGGAACATCCAAATCTGGATGCCCGGACGGGGATTCGAATCCACGTCCTCCCGAATGCGAGATCAGAACGTTAACTCTTTACCCACCACGCTCGGCGCAGACATGTATTAATACAACTTTTGTTGTTTTTGTCCCATTTCTGGTAAATAAAGAAACAACATATCTAAAGCTAAGATCTTAGACGGGAATGGTTTTTAAGAATTTCGATCACGAGCTTAGTGGCGTTGTCGCCAAACAACGAAACGTTAAATTTTAATAAAATTTGATTAATTCTTTTGAAGTGTAATTAATTTCTGAAAAACGTTTTGTATTTTTTTTAATTTAAAAAAAAAAACCTTAGTGATTTACTATTGATATAATACGGAATAGTCCAAGAAATTGTTAAACCGCTATCCTTGTTGGAAGGGAAAATAAATTTGGTATCAAACTGAAAACGGCGTATCGTACTAGTTCCCCATTATTCTTCTGGCTACTCCGTAGACACATCTTTTAGTACGCTTAACATAATGTTCCGACAAGAGAATTTTGTGCAAGTAGAAAGTAAAAACGCGGGCTGCAGTGGTTAGTGGCCTTGTTTGAACAGCCAGCCAAGCGGCGTGAAATGGCGCAGGCGTGGCCTGCATTGGCTGGCATTTGCTGCATCTACCGTAACCTAAACCTGTCACAGTGGTAACGTAATATTTTTGCTTCATTCCTTCATGTCTAGGAGAGGTGTGTGGGTTACTGCATGCGATAAATCAAACTGGGGCCTTAGCCTCGTCGAAATCGAGGTCATTAGTGGCGGGATGGGACTGGGGACAAGGAACGGGGAGGAATTTGGCCATGGCCTTTTGAAGGAAGCATCCCGGCATTCACCTAGAGTGATTTGGGGAAACCATGGAAAACCCAAATCTGGATGACCTGACGGGGATTCGAACCGGTGTCTTCCCGAATGCGAGGCCAGAACCTTTACCGTTCACCCACCGCGCTCGGTAAATCTAAATGAAAGGTGCTCTATACTATAACTTCATAAATATCTTAATAGAGAATACTTAGAAACATAAAAGGAAAGAACGAAATATGAAATTTCGCAGACAGAGTATTAATATTCAAGTTGGCATTTTTCAAGAGTTTACCTGTACAAAGGTAATGGCAATCCATAATTTATGTAACTGTTATTAGATTTATTAATGTCTTAACTTTATTAATATATCTTACTTCAACCTTCCAGATGTCATTTTTACTTTTTTCCATCATTTCTTCTTAACTGAAGGGAGTTTGAGCTCAGGGTTTAACAATATTTTGGACTAGTTTAATGCATTCAGTCACTTGTTTCATATAATTATCCAGTATCTATATTTAAACGTATTCCATACAAACTGCGACCCCACTTTCATCTACGATTTTTTCCTTCACCTATTTTATTCTATTCGCATATTAATTACACTCACGTCTACTAAAATGTGATACACCATCGAACTCAAAGGTAAACGGAGGTCTGTTGCTGTTCCAAATTAGGTCTGTCAAAAGCCTCTAACTCGTAGAATATAGGAAGCAGACCTCAAATTTGTGCAAATGAATACTGTAAAATGTTGTAAAATTATATACTACGTAGGTCCAATACAACTAAAGGAGAGAGAATGTTTTTGTTCCACCTCATAGTGTTGAGTATAATTGTTTAAGATTTCAAGCAGAGGACTAAGACATTTTTTATTTTATGGCTGTCAAATTTTGTCAGTTTTAGAGTGTTTTTGCTAGCAAATATGCATCAAAACCGCAATTACCTGAAATTTGTTTCAAAAATCGTCCTTATACCTAATTAAACACCCTCGTACATATATCAAATATAGTTTGTAATTTGCAAGCAGAGCAACGATAAGTTTTTATCTTGCAGTTACTTTGCCATATATTAATATTCTTTGGTGTAAGAGCGCTTACTTTAGTTCTGAGTGCTTTGCATCCTACTGGATGGCTCTCATATGCCTATAGTAGATTAGAACTACAGTATTCCCTATCGGCGATACTGCTTTATTATTGTCAATTCCTTACTGATATCATCGTTACTACAATTTACGAACAGACGAAGTAATAGAATTCTCTAAATTTCTGTGTTTCTATTTTGATATCTTAATCTTACCGTTATTACTGCTATTTGTGAACTCTTCTTCTTTTGTTAAAATTTGTTCCGCTTTGCTACTCTAGCGATTTAGTAACGCCATTCATCAGAAATTTCTCTGTCCAGAAACAAACCGTATACAAACTCACTCGTTTCTCGGCCGGTCATGATGTCACCTTTAGGTAACATTACATCGGCTTTACGTATCACAACACCACGCGTACCAAGCTTTGTAACATCACACGCCATTAATATAATAATATTACATCACAGTTTCTCTACGCCGGACCACAGTTAGCCCATATTTCATGAACATAGGACAGGAAACCAACATTCTCGAAAGTGCCAAGTGAAATATTCTCTGTCTCTGTTCACTTCCCCGCCAAGGAATTAATTAATAAATTAGGCTATTTGATATAATTTGGAGTTTACCACTCAGGCATGGAATTCGGCAGGTCGCATCTCCAATTAGGCTATATAACGGTTATCCATGGTTTTCCGAAAGCACTCCATGCGGTTGACCGAAGCCTCGGTAATAATGAACGTTTAAATACCGTGGCTGCTAGTGTCGGACTCTCTCACGAATATGTAGAGCCTATTGAACTGAACGTATCTGCTGTTACTGATCTCGTGGTCAACTTGCTATAAAAGCTATGTTTTGTACAGTATAATCGGAATTTGTGAATTACTGATACGAGTGGTGGGGTAGAAGATCCTATAATTACACAGCATTGTTTGCTAAAAATGCAACATCAAGAAGGAGACATGTGATAACAATGAAGTTTATTCCGCCGATGTGAGACATGACAATACACAAATGATTAGTCTTACAAAATTGGACATGCACTTTGACCGGGAGAATTCAAGCCACCACGTGCTGCAGTCAGAATCCCTCCATGTCGTGGCATGGAATCAAACTGCTGCAGAGCACACTGACACGTGGTTTGTAGGCGCGTCCACCAAACATTGACAGTGGTTGCAGGAGGACCAAAACGAACAAATCACCGACCAACTATATCCCAGACATGTTCGATGGGCGAACGCGCTGTTCATCTAAGAGGCCTTGCACATTCATCACCGTATGGGGCTGAAATATGGCATGTGGAGCTGTCTGCAGGACGGGCAGGGCTAGGCTAGGCTAGGCTGTCAGATGTATGGGCGTAGCCCATTCTGCCGTTCGTGAGCCAGGAAAAAACCTATGTCACTTATCCGATTTACATATTTGGACTAGAAAGATTGGATATGTCTTAATTTGATTTGATATCTAATAATATGATTTATTAAATCTAATGGTGGGACGGACGGGCAGGGATCTAAAGGTTCCCTTATATATACAGTAGGTTGCTGTTCAGACTGCCCTCAGTGTGTAGGAGGGGAGATTGCATGTTTTGCCAATGGTGCTCCAAACCATCACACTTGGCGTTTGTTGGCTATGCCACTCAGCAGTTGCTCAGCTGTGTAGTCTGCTCAGTTGTATTCAACGCGGTAGCGACCATCACATTAGCACACGGCGAAGCGGGACTCGTCCGAAAACATTTCATTTTGCCACTCAGAGCACCAATGACGTTCATGTGCACTTTGCAGTATGAGGCGTTTGTGGTTTCTGGTCAAAGAAAGCCAGCGCAATGGCCTATGCGCCACCGTACTCAACAGACGGTGTCGAACCCTCTCGCAAACATGTCCCCACTCGTTGCAGTGTTCATCCGTCCATCCAACACTTTGGACGGGGCTGTTCAATTGGTTACCGCAATACTGTCAAGATGGCGGTCATTCCACGCTATTGACGCGTTGTGTGATCCAGTACCCGCTTGTCACTGTGTTCGGCCCTCTACAATCCACTGGTTCCACACATGCATCACTGTCGTTACATCGTGCCATGTGCTAGGTACAGTGTCATAGTACGACAAACCCGTTTTCTGAAGACTAATCATTCTGCCACGTTCTAACTCACTCTGTTAATGATATGGCTCACTTTGGCGTCCACAAGGCATGCACGTTTCCTCTTCGTTTGATGACTCTGCACCGACTGAGCTTGGTGTGAGAGCACTGAACACGGTATGAAAAAGGTATCATAGGAAGTCATGGTGTAGAACCAAGGTATAATGAAGGAGAAGATCTTGATTTATGCCTACGGAACTCATTAGCTGTTGGCAACACCTGTCATTAGAAAAGAGATAGTAGCAAGTTCACCCGATTCAGCTGGGATGGTTAGAGTAGAGGTCTGATAGATTACATATTGCTCAGCAAATGTCTTCACGCAATATTAACACATGAAAAAGTCATACCAAGTGTGAACCCAAAAGGAGATCACCGTTGGGTTGTATCATACTTTAAGAGACTCAGACTGGGCTAAGCAGATCAAGTGTTGGAAGATGGCAGATAGGGGTATGAAGGAAATATTTCAGGAAGAGGTGAAGGCCAATTTGCCCAAGGATGAAAAAAGAACATCAGAAGAGGAGTGGAGAAGATAACAACAGTAAAGGTAGCGGATAGGACTTGTGGAAGACCGTCAAATAAGAAGAAGGAGAATGAAACACCACGGTGGAATGAGCGTGCTGTAGAAGCTGTGAAAAGAAAGAAAACAGCATGGAGAGAGCGGTTTCTAGACAGAACAAAGAGGAAAGAGGTATTTGGAAAAGATTAGTAAAAACCTCAGAAAAAATTTATAAAATAGCGAAATAAAATTCACAAAGAAATTGAAGACAAGCTTCAAAGGAAATAAGAAAATTCCGTATGAGATGGTAAAAAACAAAATTAAACCTAGAGGTATGTTGATCAAAGTACTGGATAAATCAGGTGAAGTGCAATGGAAAGAGGAAGAAGTACATGGAACATAGAAACAGTACTTCAAAGACCTGTTTGAAAGGAGCGGGAGAAAACTTGGTAAGAACTAAAGAAAGTACCAGAGAAAAGGAGAGCTGAAAAACAGCGTTAGAATGGGAAAAAGAAGAATTCAGCAAGCTGGAGCTAAAATTAGCAGTGACAGAAATACCAAATGGTAAATCGTCATTAATAGATGATCCAACAGCAGAAATAGTAAAAGCAGCAGGAGCAATGGTATTACAATGGTTGTATAGAGTTATATGGAGAGTCTGGAAAGAAAGGAAAATACCAGAGAACTAGAGGAAGGGAGTCATAGTGCCTATTCATAAAAAGGGAGTAAATCAAAATGCATGAACTGCAGGGGTATTACTTTGGTGAGCCACTGCCTGAAAATATATGAAAAAATTATTCTAAATCAAGTCAAACAAAGAGTAGAGGAAACAGCTAAAAAGGAACAGAATTGTTTCAGGCGAGGAAGATCAACGGTAGATGCAATTTCTATACTCAAACAAATTATAGAGAAATGGTGGAAATATGGAAAAAACACAATATTGCTTTCATAGACATAAAAAAAAATCCTATGATAAATTACTAAGGGCAAGTATATACTAAGTTTTTTTTTTTTAAAAAAAAAAAAAAAAAAAAAAAAAGAGGAATAGACGAGGTAATCGTGGAACTAATAATGAACATTTATGAGAAGTGTCAGAATTGCATGCGCATATATAGTAGAAACTCAGAATTATTTCACACGGAAAGGGGAGTCAGACAAGGAAGTGTGTTGTCACCTGTCCTGTTTAATGTAGTCAGGGATAAAGAGATCCAGCAGAGCTAAAGGTGATAGCATCTGCTGATGACACGATTATATGGGAGGAGACAAATCAGAATCTGAAAAGAGAATTAGGGAAATGGTGGATTCCAGAGCCGGCGTTAGGGGGGGGGGGTAAGCGGGTCAAATGTATTTTACCCGGGGCCCGAAATTTCTAGCGCCGGCCCTGGTGGATTCCAATGGCAAAACATGGCCTGGAGATTAGGGTATAAAAAAATCAAGGTAGCTAAGATAGCAAGAAACAATGGACCTTCAAAGATTTTACTACTCGATGGCAAGAGATTGGAATGAATAGATTGGTTTGTGAAAAAGGAAAGCAAGGTAACTATGAACTGGAACATGGAGGAAGAAATAGGACAGAGAATTAGGAAGATTGGACAATTGTATCCTCGCATAAAGGATGTAATGTGGAGGTGGAACATAGGGAAAGAAGCTAAAGATTTTCTCTATGAATTATATTACCAGCCGATACTGGTAAATGGCTTTGAAACCTGAACTTGTACAAAGAGAGATATTACAAAAAATAGAGATAAGGTTCCTGAGAGGGATAGAGAACATCACGAGGAAAGATACAATCAGAAATGAAAACATCAGTGAGAGATTACAACTTGAAGCACTGGAAGGGATGTTAATAAGGTAAAGACTGCAGTGGCTGGGGAATGTTATGAGGAACAGCGGGAAGAAAAGGAGATCATTTGCAAGACATCGGGCAAGATGGATGAACCAAGTGAACAAAGGCACAGAGGTTAAGGGAGTTGTTTAGAGACAAGTGGTGGAAGAAAAATCTTGGATGAAGAGGATCTGCTGGACGATCCGAAAAAGCGGAAACGTCTAACAATGATGATGGTGTAAGATCATAGTTTTTTATTTAATGATGATGATGTTAAAAATATTATTTCTTATCATTTCTATAACAGTTGCAAGATTTTCAAGTGTGTATTATTCACATGTATTATTCAAAGTATTTCATAAACATTTAATAATCAACTTGTACTGTTGATTGATCACTTGTTTTGACAAACATGTTTCCTATTTATTCGTTTTTCAAATTCTCTAATAGCATCTTTTAAATTAGTAGTGGCTGCTATAGTGCTGAACTGCAGAAAACATGTACTTTGACTGTGCAAATAATTATGGTTTTTGTGTGTGTACGGGTTTTTTGGTTACAAAAAAAAAGCATGCTGAAATACCGGTATTTATAGGTGAATCACAAAGAATCGCAAATATAAAACTGAACTGCATAGACAACTTCGGTAGTGTTACTGGATAAAACCAATACAAAACCAGTACACCATCTGATATTGGCACAGCGTGGTGCGTAATGACAGCGTGATGACATGCAGCTGTCGATAGGTGTCGGCTTTCCATCGCAGCAGACTTTCCGGAGGTGTGCTCCCGTCAGATGGATCACTGACCTCGACCAGAATCGAGCAAGTGACCTTTCGGTCACCTTCGACAGTGACCGCTAACATTTTGTCGGGAGGAGATTCTCGGTCGATGATATCTCCGCTGCCGTATTAGGCACCAAGATATGTCAGTGGGTAGAAAACCTTCTGTGCAATCTTTGTTAAATATCTGCACAGAAAAACATTCGCACCGAAGGATATTACTGTAAAGTGACTTAATACAACCCAAACAACAATATCTTTATATATCGTTTCACTGTTTTTCCAGTTAATGATCCAGTTTTAATAATATTTTTAAACACGTCTGATAAGAAGATGTAGCCCAAGTAAGATATTTACGTATGTTAGGTAAAAAAAAAGAATGGAAGCTTGCTATTAAGAATCAAATTCAGAATCATACCTTATGTTCTGATGACTGACCCATTTTTTGCTTTGTCCACAACTTTGTGCTTTTTCAAATTTTAACCTTTCGATCTTTACATTTCGATTTTTTTACAGCATGCTAAGCGTTCTTGGAGAAGTCGATGTTACAGAGACCGACAGGTAACATCCATTTTAGTTTTGTTTTAGCTGCTCAGTTTTCTGGACTAGATAAATTAAATTCTATATTTTTGTTTATGTTCTGATGAATTGTATTTATGTACTGTTATTTTACAGATGATCATAAATTTCTCGACAAAAGTATCTGAAGTTTTTTATGGTATGACATTGGGTAACATATAGTAAAATTTATAACAACTATCAAGGTTTAATTCAACATCGGTTTCCGTACTTAGCAGTTTTCGGACTCTCGAGTTTCTCTCATTGATTATGTTTTTACGGATTCTTCCGATAATTCACTATCGAACTAACAAAAAGTGTATACCTCACCTAATGTTCGCATTGCTTAGACCAGGGGTGGCCAACCCGCGGCCCTCGGGTCGCATGCGGCCCGCCTTGAACATTTTTCCGGCCCGCGAGATTCATCACACTTTTACAAAATACATTTATTTTATAATGGCCAAAGTCGTAAAAAAAACTTTATTAAAAAATACATTACTTGTGCATCCATATATTCATGCATGAATTAATTGCCGAAATTATGAAAAAATTAACTTTGATTTTAAAATGATATTCTTTCGAATTTATCATTTAAATGCGGCCCGCGGGATTATGATTTATTTCCAAAGTGGCCCGCAAGATTATTTGGGTTGGCCACCCCTGGCTTAAATGACACTTTACTACGATCGTGGAGGTTATTTCTTAGAAAATCTACACAATTTACGCGATAACACCATCACGAAATGTGATTCTGAACTATCGTGAGCCACTAACACACCCAACTATGTGTTTCACAAATTCCACGGTCACGTTGAATAAGGGAGAAATTAAAAAGAAATAGGTTTTCTAAATAAATGATACACCAACCACGAGGATGAAGTCGCTAAGACATCATGACCGTGTTTGGCGCTAGACCAGGCCCAGCTATTTCGACTGCGGTGCTGGAAGAAGTTACCTCATTCGGGACTACCTAGGTCAGCAGAAGTGGTGACGAGGAATCAAAAACCTCTCCACAATGGCTACGGTGTGGTGACATACGATACTGTTAATTGTATTCCTGATGGGAACATAAAACTTGGCGTCACTCTGAGTTCTTCAGGTCTGTAAACTTGAAGGTGCCGCCTCAGGATTTCACCCTCTCGCTTCTTTCATCTGTTGTTCACAAGACGCTAGACTTACAACACGCTCATCAGACTCAAACACGCATACAGTAACTCTAACACTGATACTAGAGAGGGTAGTAGGAAACCAACCCTGAGAGTTGCTATGGAGGAGTAACACTATTCGTCAGAGTGATAGATATTTAAAAAAATGTCTTTGAATAATCAATAACAGACTGAAGAATAAAAGATTGTAATAATTCAAAAATGCTGACAAGTTGTTATTAATGTGGCTAGATAGTAATTGGCTGTAAATAAAAGCAGGATAAGAAACTGTCTGTCAATAAGGTTTCAGTTTCGAAAGAGAAAATGCTTTTTTACAACAATAGTACTAAATAATTTAATACTCCTCAATATTTTATAGCAGTCCTTGGTTACTTAACACACAAAAGAAAATTTTCCCACTTCCTTATACCGGATATAATTACCAGTTTAATGTCATGTTTATAGCTTCCTTTCTACATAGAACTTCAAATTCTTGTACCAATGTTCATGCAGGTCTCATCGCCAATACCTTTTGCACTACCAGGACTTTTTCCACCCGCCACCTGTCCTTATATCAGCTACTGAATGTGGTCTGCGGTATAATCCAGATACAAGTCTTACTCCCCACCTATACATTCCCTCCAACTCCTGCATTTGATACAGAAAATTAGATCCCATACATCACCGTCATGTCCAAACAGTGTTCAGACTGATATTTTGTACCAATTCCATCAGTTCCCTCAAATATCCCTTAATCGTCCTATACAGTAAAAACATAACTTCAATAACTTTCTTTATCCTCTGCCCAAAGTATTCCGCATAACTGAGTTTATCATCAAATCATTTGCTTAATTCTCGCAATACAAATAGTCAACGAGATATTAACGTACGAGTGGCATCGTGTTATTCGAAGAAATTAAGTTACTTTTTTCCCTCTCCTGCGATGTGTTAACTGTGACATAATTGGTTTAATCCGTGGAATAATAGTCCTCGTAAGCGATGTTACCGACTACAGATCGTGAAAATATTTTAATATATTTAATAGAAACTTTCGATCCGCTTATGAATATTGTACACGTTTGTCAAATGTTAGAAATATTATATTTGATGTGTACTAACAAATGCTCTTGGCGTTTGTGTTGCATTTACAACCATATTCTTTCAGGTAATAGTTTCAAACCATTATAAGAAAAACGTAAAAAGAACCCAATACTTAATTAAAACAGCTCACTCCTCGACCAGACTCCAACCGACGACATTCAGAGGGTGAGTCCAGGAGGCCACTACTGGGGCCACCAGTAATCGTTGCGAATATGGCGGATGAACTTCAAAGTTGTACAATCCTCAGTGAGATTAAACATTCGCACATTAAATATTACTTTTAAAATTAATGTTCTAAAAATTCTACTAAAGAATTTACCATTTACACATAAAAAACTAAGAAGAGGACGCCACTGCATCTACAACTCCAGAGAAAAGGAGAATTAACATCCGCGAGTTAACGAGCTAGAGAAAGCGTCCGTACAAGGCCATTGCCTAAGGTCAGCTTGGTAGTAACAGTAATACAACATTTTTATGTATGAACATTACTAAAAGGCAAAAGAAATGTTTTATATGTAACTGGAGACTTTCCCGGCGTATTGATTCAATAAAAGTTTCTCGGGAGTCCAGCCGGATGGTGTCATAAAACGACGACGATACCGAGCAGGTTGTCGAAACGTCGTCATTTTATGACACCATCCGGCTGGACTCCCGAGAAACTTTTATTGAAGAAATGTTTTATTTGCTATGACGTACCCGCAACAAATTTGTTGCAGAAACTCAATAATATTCGCACAGTGCAACAGGTGACAGGAATAACATCCCAGTGGTGGATTGCTATGCGAAAATAATGAAGCAGTGCAAGACTTTACTTAAGCATATTACAGTCAAGGCCAACAAGGATTACGGTTTCCATAAGTTTACTTGTATTCGGAATACACATATAAGTTGTATTGCATATAGTGTTAAATGAGTCAATTGGAATTTTGAAAGAACGACTTATTACTCCAATCCATATTATCAAAGATGTTAAGTGCTGCTTTTTAGTGGAAATACTGTTTCTCTTAATGTAATATAGTGTGTTTAATGTGCTAGGCCTTAATGTCTGGTTCCAGGCAGATCTTTCCTGTTACTACAGTGGGAGTGCAACACTTCCGACAGCTCTCCTCTCTGCGGCGGAAGTATTTTGACAGCTGCGATAGCTTCAGAAGAACTTAAAACGATTCCTCAAAGACCGATTCGCAATGTTTTTCCTGATGGTCAAAAGTTCAGTCAATCATTTATGTCAAAGTTTGCTTCAGCTGTTCGTAGTTGTGAAAAAAATAAAGGTTATTGAAGCTTATCAAGAAGGACTTCGGTTTTAACTAATAATCACGCGTGCAAAAATTTCTGCAATTCTTATCAAAGTCTATTACCCTGAATTTATAATTGAAGGTTAGTACTATTCAAACTTCTCTTATAAACGATTGCTTCAGCTCGGTTATCCATATAATCTCTGTTCTTTCTTAATGCTGCGGTTATGTTTAAAGCCTACGCACACCTAGAGAACTACCTTGCTGCTGGGAATGGAAGAACTATGAGGAATTAGGAACATAAAATATTGTGGCTACGTTATTCCAAAGTTCCATAAATTTGTCTTCCAATGTAGCAAATGAAGGTGACAAATTTCCATATACTGTAAGACTCTTAAACATTCTGTAATAGACCTGTTTCTTTATAAGACCAACAGTACCAAGAGTATAGTGAAAATCCACATATACCCAAATTCTTCAGAGATAAAATCTACTCGGAAACGAACTTCAGGTGTTCGCTCTAGATTAGTCCTAGGGCCATTCTGTTAGATAATCCAGTTGACTGGTTAGTTTCCAGTAAGTACAGTACTTGTATGGCGGGAAACGAACAAAGTCTCGAAGATACCGAGCTGCGAGTCATTCTCAACTCCAATTGCCTAAATTTTATGATTTTTTTTCTGCTGCGAGAGAAATTTCATTCCATAGAAGGTGTCATCTATGAGAAGGTTCGGAGAAGAAGTTCCAAACGCCGGTCACCGTAGTAATTTCCTTCTAATATTTGTCAAAATGACGCATGGATAGAATCACTTTAACAGTAATATGTCGTATAGTTTGTTTGTTTCTCTGATGTAACTAACATTTGGAACTCCTGCCTGTAAGTATCTTTATGATCATCTATTTGCTGCCTCTGTATAGCAATTTGAAAAAGCGCGTAACTTCGTCACGATGTACGTCGGTAACCATGACCACATCGCCAATCAACCAGCAGAAATAACCGTCGTTGCTAGGAACTTAAAGTAATGGATGTTTCTAAAAAGCTGCAGCTGTTCAGATACTTATACTGACTGTAAGCTCTATGAACAGATTCCAAGAAATGTTGCCACTGCTCTGTTGGTGCAGTATGAACGTTGATTACTAGGCAGCTTTCAAAATGAAATGGTGCTTATGGTATTAACAAAGACTTTAAATTTGTTTATGCTTGTAATATTAGTAACATTCTAAAATTATCAATGTCACTCAAATTAATGGTTAATTCACACACGTTTAATTCCCTTTTTGGAATACACATGTAGTCTTTGATTTCGGTCTACAGTTTCATTTGCTCCTTGTGTGTAATTCCAGTTTTTTGTTTTGTTTTGTTTTTACTTAATGCTTTACGCGTCGTCGACGGCTAAAGTCATTAGAGGCGGGACGGGACTGGGGACAAGGAACGGAAAGGAATTTGGCCATGCCAATTTTGAAGGAAGCATCCCGGCATTCGCCTGGAGTGATTTGGGGAAACCATGGAAAACCCAAATCTGGATTCCCGGACGGCGATTCGAACCCGCGTCCTCCCAAATGCGAGGCCACAACTTAATTTCAGTATTAATTCATATTATAAAACTATTTGTATCTTAGTTAAATGGTTTATTCACGTATTTTTAAGTGACCTTTTTCACTGTTGAGAGATCTGATTGCTTTCCTCCAGTTGTAACTTATTTTTTTGAAGCCAATACAATTTTAGATTTCATCCTTCATAAATTTCTTTTTGATTACCATAAATATTAATTTTTCCTCTTCTACGATAGTGTAAGATGTGGCATATGAAACATGAATTTATCTTTTAAAACCTCAAATTTCTGTAAAATTTCGAATCTGTGAGATCAACCGTTCGGTTTTCTGTATCGAACAAACCAACGAATTTTTCCCTCTTCTATAAGTATAACGATGATATGTTGTGAGCAAAAAGTAATGTTATTCCATTACCTGTTGTAATGAGTTTCTCAGGCTGTCCTTTCCAGCTGAATCCCTTTT
The DNA here is from genome assembly GCA_031002005.1 of Vandiemenella viatica. Lineage (NCBI taxonomy): Eukaryota > Metazoa > Arthropoda > Insecta > Orthoptera > Morabidae > Vandiemenella > Vandiemenella viatica. The sequence goes on along the minus strand of JARYHS010013630.1, from coordinate 204,532,856 downwards.
TATTCTGTGATTTCTCATTGATGATACGCAAGAACTTCTCCAAAGCACTTGTTTTATTGCTGTTACGATTTTCTCCTTTTCTTTGTTTACCATCTAAGTTACCATCTCGGGTATTGTCACTGTTTGATTTATCGAATCGTCTCTCTAATTTTAAGTCAGTATTGCTTCCTCCTAAAATAAATTATAATTAATCACTTTAGTTAATGTATTAACAACAAGGAAGTGGAAAGATACAATTGCGATGTGAAATAATCTTCCTTACCCCTCCATAAACACATTATATTAATGTAATTTGACATATGTAAAAGCATAGCGAGGAAAACGATAGACGAGAATAAGTTCGGTTGTTGTGCTGCGAGCTTCAACAAGAAATATGAATGTGGGCGCCTCAGATCAAACATTGTGCCGTCGATCACATTGCATTTATACGGGTGACTGACGGTGTGAACGTGTTTGAGTGCACCGTGTTTTGGAGTGTACACACTACTATTATTTTTCCCATCCAAAACAGAATGGCAGAAAGCGACCCGACTTCAATGTACCTGTACAGTCAGCTCAATAATATACTCGACAAAGCACTTTGTGTTACAACTATCAAGCAAAGTTATGGCCAATTCAAACGTATTACGTTACAAGGTACTTCAGCAGCATTCTTTGCACAATTATCGTTCTCATTCTGAAAAACGTCTGAAAGCTGTTAGGAATTTATGAAAAGTAAAGATCCGTGAAAACCTCTAAATATCCAAAAACTGTAAACATAAATCTTCAAAAATGTTTTGTTATTCATGGAATAGTTCATATTACTCACATTTTATTCAAAATTAACGCAAAAATAATCTATCGTTTGATGGCAAAAGCAAATGACGGATCGACCTTCACGATCAGAGATGACACAATCAGCCACTGTCTCCGTCAGTCAGCAATCAGCCAGTGAGCAAAACAATTATGTAAAAGCTGAGATGGCGTCAGTATCTTTACTTATCTCATCCCATCATGTGGAAATTACCCAAAGCAAAGAGTAGGACGATGAGACAATGCATGCATACTGCAGTGTTATTTTTCACAACACGCTGGTACGGAGAAGGTAAAATGTTCCTTCAAAATATAATATGCAGGTGTTAACGCATGTTAATGTTTATAATACATCTAGATCCGTTTAAGGTAGTATGTTGGAGGTTTCATTTCGGAGTGTATAAACAACAATACTCAACTACCAATAACCATAATTACAGGAAATTATGTTTCTTAATAATTGATTTGAGGGTTCAGTCTTCCTATGCTTTACTGGTTGCGTTTCAGACTTTTTTGTAATTATTCTCTTTTTTTGTAGAGATGAATAATTAATAATAGGCTGAAATACAAAGGTGAATTTAATTTAATTTAATTTAATTGCAATGGAGCACAGGCTCCGGTGGCAATTTCCCTACACACCCATCTTCCCCCTATCCTGTACCTACCTACATTTGCCCTCTACAAATTTTATCTTTAAATTCCTTCAAAGTTTTCGGTAAATTATTCATCATTTCTCTTGGTAACTCATTCCAATCCCTGACACCCTTACCTAAAAAATGAGAATCTTCCCACACCCTTGTGCCTGAAATCGAGTGCCATTTGTAACATAATCGCTCAAATTAAAGATTTGTTAAGCTGTTCCTGCCTGAATGCAGTTAATGTTACGGTCACTCAATGCCGTAGACTGTTTTGTGAATGGTTTTCGATCAGTCTCTCAAAAATACTGACATACATAAATAATAATGTAAGTAAACTGTTAAATCAAGGAAAACGCTAATCTGGAATAGAACCCGCGTCCTATAGATTTCCAGACCTGAGTGTTAACCGCTCACTGAAGTCTCACTTGAAAACCAAAATAAGCCAAAACGCGGTCATTTAATTCGCAATGGAAATTAAATGTTTGGACGAAGCTCAAAACTTTGTTGTTTCAACAGATTTCGATTTAAATCTTACTTAAAATGTATATGTGATAGGTGAAACGGAAACAATTGTGTACTGAAGTAACGTTTAAGTCAGCTTGTAAAATATCATTGGCGAACGAAATTTAGTATTATCAGCGATTTTTTTGTGTTCTATAGTTCGCAATTCATTGTTTAGAGTACGTCCTTACTTTTGAGCCCTTCATATTTGTTTACTGTTTAGAGACTGTGGACGCTCATTTTCCAAAGCAAGCTGCATACATGTGGTACTTGTTAATACCACCGCCTCTCCGTACACTACCCCTACAGTGTAGTCAACACCCCCCCTCCCCCCAGTTCTCAATGAATAACGGTTGGACAAAATAATGTTTTAAACAGTGTATATGGGCCAGAGAATGTGAAAAAGTTTGGAGCATCACTAGGAAAGAATAGGGAGAGACGTCATCTTGAAACGAGTTAGATTAACAGTGAGAAGAAGCCAAACTTCCAACGCTTTCGAACACACAAATAGAAGTGGGGTTGTTGATGAAGTACTGAAAACATGCGAAAATCTTTTGTTTGGAACACAGATCGCTTGCGAAGGCGAGTTGAAATACATAAATTCCATGTGACAATGTTGAGTGGGAAACTCGAAGAGTAGCTGCTCAGCCGGCAAGTGACAGTCTGTGTCACCTCTGGATCTACATTTCAAAGTCAAATAAGAATCACGGACAGTTCTGGTACACTCATACGATCAAATCAAAACCCCTAAAAGTTCCTGATCCCATCTGGGTTTGAACCAGGAATCTTCAGTTTCAAAGGAGAGTGCCTCAGCCACTGAGCTACCAAACTGACACCAGTGATTAACTTTCAATATCATCGTCACGTCAGATACACGGACAACACGGAGGCTAGGATACCGGTAATAAGTAAATTTTGTCTGTATTAGAGTGTATAATATCTTACAGCCAAATGAGCGAAGAATCAAATTGTTGGTACCTTGAGAAAAATATAAACTGATCATTGCTAACCAATGCGTAAGAGACATTCATGAAAGATCTAAAGCTGGAAATATTCTGGTGATACAGGTAGATATTAGCTAGATTGACGATGCTCAACATACCTGGGGCTGCCATGGAAGAAGCTTCTACTTGAAGGAAACGTGATAGGAAATGAATTGTGTTATTTTCCCTTCGTGTTCCGCAGTGATATAAGTGCCTGTGAGTTACATTGTTTGTAGGTTTGACAGTGATGCGTTCGTGTTCAGCATAGCGTCTTGTATGTGTTGTGAATGAATGAAATATGAAAAAAGGGAGAGGATGAAACGTGAATCCGGCAGTTAAGACCTATTCTACTGAAACACACCAAGGGGGCCGAAGGACAAATCACCGTCACCAATTAGCCCTATCTATAAATGCACTGCTGAGAAGTTTGGTATTAAACCCAGCACTTAGATGCACGTGCACAATCTGGTGATCAGGAACTGAGCATCATCATCTCTCCAAGCTAGCTGCTAGTCATGATCGTTAAACTTTTATCTACGACCGTCTCTCCAATCAGCTAATCCAGGGTTAGGTGGCGGACACCGCCCCACTGACGCAGTCACCTAAGCCAAAAGCAAGATCATAGTGTTATCATTAAACCTAGATCCAGACACAAAGTTCTAGGCTGTAAGGTATATCCTAGAGCTGTATAGACTCTGACCACTTCTAATAGTAGGTTGAAATTCAAGAGAGTAAATAGGCAACACAGGCAAAACAGACTTAAAGTGAACAAACTGAAAGAATCCTATATGAGAGAAAAATGTCCAGAGATTTTAGACGTTCTATGAAATAACTCTGACAGGAATGCAACAAAAAGAAACATAAAGCTGATAAAGAAACATTAGGCATTAGGAAAGAAGTTGGCCGAAAACGTAGGATTAAAGAAGAATTTCTGGAATTAATGGATCAAAGGGGATGGCACAAAAATGTGGGAGTTGAAGGAGGACGAGAGCAACACAGATATTTTAGAAATCAATTAAAGAGGATGCCTATGTAAGCAAAAATGGCTGCATGAAAAGTGCGAAGAATATAAAGTTTGTTAGTTGTGGTTCAAAACAAAAGAAGAGAGAAGAACAAGATATTTTTTAATAAAAATAATCAGCTGGTTCAATAATATTTAACATTATTTAAAATATGATTTTTTCATGATAATTGGCTACTTGTGGTACAAAAACACCAGTAGAGAGAAGTTATATATCGATCATAAAGAAGAGCTCAACCATTTATGAGAGCCCAAATGGAACTGTACATAGATTATTTAAATTGGTCAATAAAACAAAGGTTCGTTGGATTCTCCAAAAGAATGTGTACTAAGCTTGTGTGTTATAGGTAGGACGGCCACTTCCTTTCCTCTTCTACTTCTTGACGCGGAATCCGAACATCAACTCTAATGAACCCAATCAGTGGCAGAAAACCATGACTACTGAGAATATGGTACCTTCCGTATAGGATCAGGAAAGGAGAAGCGATCTCAATAAACGTATCAAAAATATTGAAATACTGAGTGAAGCTTTTCATATGTGCATATTTTGGACATCAGGTTAAGTAGCTGTAGAACAAAATTTGATATGTCTTTTTCTAAACATTTGTATTCTGTACAGACATGGAGCTATCTGATGGAAGAGTAATATTCAGACAGTCCAGAATGTTGAATGTTGCAGCAGTGACAGAAAATTACATGTGTAAAGGTGCTGTAAAAATATCTTGCTGATTTACATTTCCATCGTTGCCGGCGGAGTTGTTGGCTCGTCATTAATTAGTTCTCGAATCCAATGTTAGTAATCATACAATCAATTTTCTAGGTTCAATGGACCTTGACAACTTGTTCTTCTTCTTCTCGTGTTGATGACAGCATCAAATATGTGGCAGTTTTTCTGCCAATGCGATAGCTTTGTCAGAAGCTGATTGGAGGTCAAATTGAGATACATTTATTCCAATTTGTGGACAAGACAGCAAATGTACCATGGATTCTCTCTCCCCGCACGAACATGTGGTATGTGGCTGTTCTCCCAGGTATCCCCAAGTGGCAAGTGGAACTTTGCAGCGGCCAACTCCAACTCGAAGCCTGTTTATCAACTTCCATATGGGCCATGGTGGTAGACCCTCTTTTGGCTTGATCCACTAGAACCCTTGTTGTAATCTCTTCTCCCAAGCCAGTATTCTTTGATTGCTTGGAGCTCCAGTTGGTGGCTTTGAAGTTCGCATGAAGCTTGAACGGGACTTTATTCTCGATAGCGCTAGTGTATAGCCGTGTAGGGGGTGTTGGTCATATTCATTTACTTTAAGCCATGCCACGCTGGTGGCAACTTCCCGGCGTATTTCTCCAGGGGCGATGCCAGCTAATATCTCCAGACAACCTATGATGACCCGGCATGTTCTGTGGAGCGCAACGTCTACTGTCTCAGCATGGCTGGATTTTTGCTACACAGGACATGCTTACTCTGCTGCGGAGTAGCATAATGCTAAGGCAGATGTGCGGATGACGTTTGGGTTAGCTTCCCAGCTAGATCCAGTCAACTTGCTTAAGATGTTGCGTGCTGATACTTTCATCTTGACATTGCGACAGTGGCTTTTAAAAGTGAGACCTCTATCAAGCGTTACGCCCAGGTATTTTGGATTTTCACTGTGAAGCAGAGGGGGGGACAAACAAGGTGCCTCCACGAGCGGCGTTAAGATTGTAACGTTCGGGGTCTCCTGGTAACAGAAGCCAAATTGCCTCTGGCCAAACCACGCAGCACGATGACAGCATCTACCTTGCCATCTATTCTTATTAATGATTGATGGCACAAAGAACAACATCAAAGCATTGGAGCTTGTCCTTGTTTATTACCAATAATTTCAGCTTACAATCTGTGTACATTTACAGTCTCCTCTTCGATACTTTTTTATCGGTTTAGTGTGAAATTGGATGAAAATGCTTCAATTAATGAAATTAATGTAATTTTTCATTGTTCACTATATCTATTACATTCCCATCTTTAAAATAATTATTATTATAATTTATTATTATTACTATTTTTTTTTAACGCCTCATCGATGGCGAGGACCTTAGAAACTCGAGAGAAGTGAGAGCAAGGAACTGGAAGAAATTCTGTCATGTCATTTTGAGAGAATCAATAATACACACGCGCACAATGATTTCAGGAAATCACATAAACCTTAACTCGGATGGTCCAATCGGGAGTGGACACAGCGTCCTCTTCTCCCCCCCCCCCCCACCTTTCCGCAAGGGTTAGAGATGCTTGTTTCTCTATGGCTCTCAGTCAACTAGTTTATGGTATTAAAGACTTGTGAAAACAATTTAATCTATTTCCAGCAGATTCTTAGCTTTTTCCCGGCTGAATAACCCCGATACACTCTGCCCTTTGAATGAGCTGCGTAAAATCATAAGAAGAAGGCCGCAGAAAGTTTTCTTAATAGAAAGCGCAGTTTACACTACCAGGAAGCAAATATTTCACGATACTGCTCTGCTGCTCACTAGGAAGACCCTCTGTCACTGCTTAAGGAAACCATTATTAACGACGGCGTGGAAGCATGTGTAGATTACTAGTCCCCGGAATCCATGTCGTCAGGGATGACCTTTAGGTTTACGGAGTAATACACATCTTATTTTTCTCATTTCTTCAACCAACTCGTGCAGGTAATGCAGAAAAGTGTTACACTACCATAATTTACTGTACTATAAAATTGTTCCTCATCAAATGAGCTAACAGCCATGACCTAGTTTGAACCTAATTTCTTCTGCCGACTCTAATTCATGTAGTTGCTACACAAAGTTACATGGCGCGCTGGTGTGAGGAAGTTCTTGTATTCTGACTGCTGCCCTATTAATATCGCTCTCCTCCTACTGAACTTGTGGGTTTATTGGATGCAACTGCATTGTAGGAATTAAAACAAAGTGTCTCTAACGATATAAATACGAAGCACTAGTTTTAAGATCATAGTATTTCCCTGTTTTTAGCTTACTTGAAACTAACCAAACAGCAAAAACATTTGGCGATGGCATTTGAAATGCAGTTGAATTTCTTAATAATTTTTTCAGTATCTTCATAAGCGTGTAATTTACTATGCTATCTGACAGCATATTCAAGCTGCCATTTTCATAATTTTCAGAGGCTAACAAGTGTTGTACTTTCCTGAACGCTCTACACCACAGAGAATAGCAATTTATTCGGAAGTGCACTGCGCAACTGATATTATAGTCTCTGCCTGAAGATGAGGAAATGTAAGCTGGATGTGGCTATAATTTGTTTATTATTTACTTCGAAGAAGACTTTTTCGCAAAAGTTTAGGTTTTTTAGGATTGTTTTTTGTTTTCTAAAAGGTAATTTTTTTTTAGTAATGAGCAAATGTGCAGAGTGTAGCGTAGGCAATAGGCTCTGCTGCGCCTTGATCTAAGGCGCTGGTGCACCGACCCAGTTCCACAACCCGCATCCCTCTCCTCCATCACTATCAACACTGTGGGGGGGGGGGGGGGGTTACAACGTAATAAACGATTTTGTTACTTACGAATCAAAAAGTTTATTTGTGTTGAGGAACGATTTAGAAACGTTATCTCTTAATAAGTATCATAGGTATTGTTGCTATTACGATTCCAGCGAAGAAACGACAGAGTGTGTATTGAAGATCTAATTTAACGTGACTTTTCACTATACCGAACGTTCCAAGATGATTTAGGTCAACAAAACACTGCAGTTTATTTAGAAAAATATTCATACAACATCTATTATTTTAATTACATTTCACTATTAGATAAATATGTATTTCCAATTTCACAAGCACTCATTTACAGTATTTTATATTACTTTTTTTATCACATAGTTTTAAAACAGTGTGCTGTGTCTATAGGGAGTAGAAGGAATAGAGTGTGCGACATCCAGTGCCGGCTTATTCGTGCCTGCGTTTATTACATCCAACGAACGAATAATCATGCAGTATCATATGACCATGGAGGAAGGAATATATGGAGACAAAATAACGTCAAATCGGTGAAACCTCATAAAAAAACTCGTCTCCTACTGCGCATGCGCGTCGGCCACTTGCGGCCATAGGAACCCCAAAACATTGGGCTGTTTGCACTGTGTATGCTGCTGTGAACATTTCATTTTATAATATTTCAGAGTTTGTTATAATGCCAAGTTGTGTTGCATACGGTTGCACAAACAGACAAGATAGGAAACAACCTGGAATATCATTTCGTAACTAAATCACATTGAAATTATTGTTCTTGCAATGTTTGATAGATAACTGTAGGATTAGACCCCATCGCTATAAATTTATTCATTGCTCTCAATAGGTTGATATCGTTCTCAAATGTTTGTTGGTGTAGTATAGACAATCAGCATACGTTACTACTTTGAATCTAAAAGGCTAGCCATATTGTAAACAAGTGTTGAAGGTCTAATTTAAGTGGGTCAAGTTTACATCGCGATACAGTGAATATGTATGCTTTAGTCCAGTTTCAGTTTACACTGAAAGTGTACGATGAAATTAATTATGATGATTTGTGCTGTGTGAACTACGAAACGCGATGAAGCAAACGTTGTTGTTACCCGAAATGTAGTTCGCGATGCATTTCATGTGTTTAGATCTGTCCACATAGTTTGATTTAGTAGCGGCAATATTAATCGAAAATGTGGGTAGGTTGAAATGCAGCCTGTACCAGAAGGGTACAAACAATTTATTTATTATTAGTTTTTAGTAATTTCATAAGCACCATGTTAGAGATACAACGTGTATCGCGATGTAAACTACTCCCATCTAAGCTTCTGACTTTTTATGTATGGTAAGAAGATAAATCCATTGATTTTGCTAGCAAAATTACGTAGGCCACTAACAGTACAATATCTTCTGAGTAAGCCCAGAAGCTATGAGGTCGGTTTAATTCTAGATTGGGATACTGCTACAATCTCTTATCCCCTCGCGTAGTAAACACACAGATCATGTGGTATATGTGATGACATTGTGACGTATTCAGTCTGCACATATCAACACAGTAACGGTGATAGATATGATTTGAAAATTGGGTATCTGCAATATCGTGGGTTATGGTTACGTTTCACTTTGGCCCAGGTTGAATTCCGACTGAAACTCATATCTATAAAATATTAATTCGTTCATAATCATTATGTTGTAATGCAGCCTGCACCATACGTCACAATGAGGTCATATATACCACGTGATCTGTGTGTTTACTATACGAGGCGGTAATAGATTGTAGCGGTATCCCCATCTAGAATTGAACCAATTTGCAAACAGCACATCTCGAGAACTAAGCCAGATATCGAAAAAGATTATTCTTCACTTTCGATTTGTCTCGTCGAGTTACATAATAATCCATCATCAAATTGCGGTGCCACGGTTGTCTTATGATTTCCTTGAGGTTTTTGTGCCTATTCCCCGCGTTTCTCCGGCCAAGCAATATGGCGGCCTCCCTACCCCACTTCTCTCTACCCGGTTTCACTCCAGTGCGTGGTGAAGGTCACTTGCGTCGTCTCCATATATTCCTTCCTCCATACATATGGCCTACTCGATATTCACGGAGTTGTTTGTGGTTTAATCTGGGCATTTCGGTACAAAATAAGGCGAATAGGAATTTTGCAGCACAAGCTTTCCTACCCTGCCTGCCACGTCGCAGTGGTGAAACTCTGCCAGCGGCGGAGCTCGAACCAGTTAGCCTTGTGTGAGGCAGGTGCCGCGCCGTCATAGTGTCGGAACAGTCTGAGCCAACGGTGATATTAAAGGGAAATTTCTCCTTCTATTAATGTCACGATTGGACATAACTGATTATGCTTGTAAACAATGGTTGCTTATGAGTAGGGCCCGGATATATATGCACGTAAAACATCTAATATATGCATGCAAATATGCACAAAAAAGTCCTAAAATATGCACTAACAATTAAAGAATATGCACTAACAATTAACGAATCTACACTAACAATTAACGAATATACACTAACAATTAACGAACATGGACTAACTATTAAAGAATATACAGTTATCAAATGATTTATTTTATGTCAACTCACTGATATACACGTTTCATTCCTTACAAAATGATGAATCACAATATGTTACCAACAGTTTTTCAATGTTTTCAGGGGTCAAAGATTTTCTGTTGTCAGACAAAATTAGTTTATAAGCCGAAAATGATCGTTCCACGTCAACGGACGTTATTGGGCAATACTTGTACGATGGTGCTGACTGTTCGGAACATTCATCTGGCAAAGATTGTGTGGTTCCACTTAAATACGTATTAATTGATTGAATCTTTTGCAGACCTGGGTTTGAGTCTAACACCCTGCTGAGTTTAGATTTAACTTTTTCTCCAATTTCACCAGGGACGGCATTTAAAGAAGAAATTGTTTTGTGAAGCAACTGAATAGACTCGTGAAGGGGTGCACCGCTAGTTTCTAGACCCTTAATAGCATTAGAAAGTGACGAATAGTGTACATGGATGAAATTGATATCTCGATATACAGTATCACAATCAAATGCGCACTTTGCTTCACGAACACACGCAGCACGATCGTCATAATCAATACTTGTAACCACATCTTTCACTTGATGAAAGTTCTCCTGGTAGAACAGCACTGCAGACAACCAAGTTCCCCATCTAGTGAGAACAGGTTCCGGTGGAAGAGGAACCTCAGGCAGACGATCCTTATAAAACTGTACACGCGCTGGTGCTTTTAGGAACACTTTTTTTCCACTTGAAATTACTTTGTTAACTGAAGGAAATAGAGAACGTATCTCTTCTGCAATGCGATGTAATCCATGCGCCAAACGTGTAACATGGATCAGATTGGGGAAAAACACTCGAAGCGACTGACCAGCTTTTAACATATATGAAGCTGCGTCTGTGATTAAAACACGCACCTTGTAACAATCACTCTCCGATTCAGTAGGCCACAGAAGTCGCAGGGAATCGTTTATAAATCTTGCAATTGTACTGTGGTTGGTTTTCTCTAACACTTTGGTTGAAAGTAAATGTGGTTTTCCGGGTTCTTCTTGACATAGTTTGCCCACTATAAAGTTCGCTACGTATCGGCCACATGAATCGGTTGTTTCATCTACCGATATCCAGACACAGTTCCCTCCTATGTCAGACCGAATTGAATCCAGGACAGAATCGTGTAGAGAGAGCAAATAATTTTTCCTGAGGGTGGATTCATCCGGTATCCTTTGATTAACACAATACTTTTGAAGAAATGCTCGTAGATCTGGATTATTCAATTTATGCAGCGGGATATTGCTGCATACAAAAGCCTTACACAGGTCAGCAGAGAATGTATTAACAGACCGTGATACCTGAGTTAAAAGTAGCTGTTGCGTGTTCCTATTCTTTTCTTTTGACCTGAGATGTACAGCTGTTTTAGAATGCTGTTCAAGTTGAAATTTTTTCTCACATTTTATATTCTTCTCACATACTTGACAGTACACAACTTCACCGTCACTAGAATAGTCACTGTTGCCTGAAATCCACTGCTTAATTAAAACTGATCTTGTGCATTTTTCTTTAGGCATTTTTGGAGTCAGATTAAAGAAACTTAATCTTAGCACACGAACACTCCTGTCAACACAAACTTTGAGAGGCTACTGTTTTTGGAAAGGAATGTACACGTCCCTTTAAAAGTACGAATCCCTCAGGTCTGGAAGCCAGGAATCTGTTCTCAGGAAAACTGGCTCGTACCGCAATTAGGGGAATATTCCCGAAAAGATTAAAGAAAACCGCTGGCCTTCCCGGTAGTTGTCGCACGAATAAACACACTGGTAGATAACGAATATTCCAAGTGGGGGTTAATACTTGTGACTGTCGTCTCCTCAAACAAGAATTTGCCGCCTCAGGGAGAATAGAGCTATTCTTTGATTTTGCCGACCCCACCCGCCCTTCCCGTGAATGTTACCGCTCAGGGCAGTAGAGAAGGTCGCCGCCACACAAATTTTCCATTTGCAGCACCTCCAAACATGTCACTGTGTGAGTTTGGATAAGGTAGAAAATTCTCTACATGTGAATGCCAGTACAAAAAAATCCTGTTTACTCCAAGAATTTAACTTACTTGTTGCGGTTGCCAAGGATGTCCAACATACAGGTACATTAGGCTTTACAGTTTCTTCAGAAGTATCGGATATTCAGTTATGAGATGAAATAAAAGCTAAAATATGCACATATCCATAAAATATGCACTAACCCTCAAAATATGCATTTGCATATGCGCATATGCTTTTTTGAAAAATCCGGGCCATACTTATGAGACATTCACGATTGGCAATGAGAGCTGTGTTGCTGCTGAATGGATCTTGCTGATACCTGGCAGGCTGCTGCAAGTGAATCCTCATTTCATTGCAATATGTATTTGTTATGTTAATTATAAAACCCAAAAAGAATCTTACACACTAAATTCGGTATTCGATTTTAAATTCCCCTGCATTGTAATAAACAATCACTTCAAGACAGCTAAATCCAAAGATTAATCATTGTAAAAAATAATAATAATTATAAGATAAATAATATGTGAAAAATATCGTCAGCTAAAGCTGCTCTATTGTACAGTTCGCAATTACTCTATTTTTTGCTAGTGAAACGAAGCATTGTTATTCATGTACGAGTTTATTAGGTATCCATTTCATTTTACTTTAAACTCCACGACCACTTAACATGATCCTGAAAAATATAAGCAAAACAACCTTCTAAACACACACTATTTAAAACAGAAACACAGATACCAGAATTCAAACATACTGAGGTTTCATAACAGGTAATACCCACAAACTATCATTAGAATTGGAGTAATTGTGTTAAAAGTTTCGCGAGGAAAGAAATTCGTGGAAGACTCTTACAGAATGAATAGACAGTATGGTGGGTTGTATTTTAAAACATGCGGGATTGGTTAATATGTTAGTCGAGGGACCAGTCGAATGTAAGAACTGCAATGGAAGACAAAGAATATATGAGGCACACAACTGAAGACGTAAATTGTGAGGAGTAGGCCGAGATGAAGAGGTTAGTGCAAGATGGAAGATATGCTGGATTACAACAAACCAGTCGAGAGATTGATGACAGCAAAAAAAAAAAAAAAAAAAAGGTTGTACTTACAAAATTCCAACATAAATACATTTTTCAAAAAGTGCTCCAGTAGATTTTCATTTGTAACTATGCATTCAGAAACGAAAGAAAGATATCTACACGATTCCAATGCTCTGCGTTTTTGTGTAAACAAAAATGAATATGGTATCAGCTGATATCCTAACATTATGAGCAGCACAGCGTGTTGAATTTAATTAAATAAAACATGATTTTGGATTAGGGAGAAATTTACAATGTGTGCGTGTGCACTAGCAGTTAATAGGTACAACAGGCGGTTCAGTCGCTTGTCAACTCCCTGCTGTGAAATGCGGATCCATATCAAGGCCGCAGCACAACAATAGCTGCTCATTATAATAGCTCCCTGCATCGCTTGCAATATACTGCAAAAAAATCATCTTTTCTTCTCTCCTGTACCCGTGTCTAATATATTCAATTCTCATGAGGTGCATTCTTTTTTTTTTTTTTTACTCATGGCTTTACGCCTTGTCGACATCGAGGTCATTACAGGTGGGATAAGAGTGGGAACAAAAACCGGGAAGGAATTCGGCCAGGGCTATTTGAAGGAAGCATCCCGGCATGCGCCTGAAGTGATTTGGGAAAACCATGGAAAACTCAAATCTGGATGCCCGGACGGGGATTCGAACCACCGTCCTACCACGCTCGGTTGATGAGGTGCAGTGATTGTCACGTTAATGACTGACTCACCATGAGCATTTCTCGTCTGCTACAGATGGAAGTTAGGGAGTAAGTTGCACGTCACACATTTTATCTGTTACTGAATTTACTGCCTTAAATTTTCAAAGAGCGAACAAATTTTGATTCCTCAGACTTCTCCTCGAATTGTATCACTTTCTGGATTTTTTTAGAAAGTCGATAACGAAGGATTTGAATGGCACTAAAGATTCGCCCATTCTTCGTTTAAAATAATCTGGCAAGTGTTGAATAAATAAGCACTAACTGTTTTCGCTACGTTCATGTCACATTAAAAAATAGGCTTTCTAACTCAAGACATTGTCTTAGCAAATTCTACTCTTTTGCTGTTTACATTTTACGGTTACTAACCGAAGCAAATGTTTGTTCATAAATATTTTCTAACTTGAAACAATGCGTACTTTAAGAGTGTAATCGAGTTTGCGTGGTCAAGTGTGGTAAAGCCCTAAGGAATGTTGCTTTCGGAATGTAATATTAATTTTATCAAAACGGGCTTCCTCATTTTTCTTTCTCTGAAAGTAATGTTTGTATCACTTAAATTTAATATATGAGTGGAACAATCGAACATAAAAGATGCATTGTGCATGATTCAAGTTTCTACAAACAAATCATAAAAATTTAATGCATAATAGAGATGTTCACTCCTTACACAAAAACATAAAAAAAATATCACACTACTTTACTTAGAATTCTGTTTAATATTTTTAACTTCGAATATTTAGTTTCCAGTTTTCTTGAATGCAGTAAATAAACGGAATACCTGAATCAGATATAATATTTCATTTACTATAAAAATGATGCATTTGAAGGATTTGACCAAAGACAAATATACTAATTTTAAATTTTTTATATTTTATTTGTCTTTGGTCAAATTTCCCGGTTTCATGAATTTTGATAAGTATAATTAAACGGGAATCGTTACTCAAATCACTACATACATAATATACGAGGTGAGTCCAGAAAGTAAGTTCCGTTTGGTAATAAAATGAAATTGTACACAGATACAGAAGAAATTTTTATTGCACAAAATTCTACAACTCTTAAACTACTTTTCCACATAACTGCCGAAATTTTGCAGGCATTTGTCATAGCGTGGCACCAGGTTTTGTATACCTTCTTCATAGAAATCTGCCGCCTGTGTCTTCAACCAGTTGGAAACAGTTTCTTTCAGCTCGTCGTCATTGGTGAAGTGATGACCGCCAAGGAAAGACTTGAGATGTAAGAACAGATGAAAGTCTTACCAGTTCTTCTGTAACCAAAGGTGGACGCCCACTTCGTTCTTCATCGTGCACATCACTACGCCCGCCATTGAACTGTCGGACCCATCTTCCCACCATCGAATCACTCATCGCATTTGGTCCGTAAACATCGCAAATTTGCAGATAAATTTCACTTGGTTTCACTTTCCTCGCTTTCAGAAACCGAATCACAGACCTGATTTCACAGGCGGCAGGATTTTCAATCAACGCCGACATTTCAAACAAGCACAACAAAGCGTACGTAACTGACAGCGATCTCTAAATGGCGGACGTTCTTCCCCTTGATACACATCGTCTACAGCACATGTGCGGAACTGCAATCGCAGTGCTGCAGCGGAGATAAATTGAAACGGAACTTACTTTCTGGACGCGCCTCGTATTAACTCTTTAATAAGAGGAACAGAATTGTGTTCTGTATTTTGTGCTTAATATCGATAGTACTGGGTTTTCACTATACTGTATCACCGCAATTTGATACGTAGTGATGAAAAATTATATCGCTTACCGGTAGTCCTCGATATATCGCAAGTCAAAATCAGTTACATGTTCAGTTCCTTGTGCCTTTGGCGACGTTTTAAATCTGCTCCAGACCGCATTTCACGTAATCACAAGAACAAACTATACATCGCGATAAAGCAATGTATTATTGCGCGTGTTTTAGTACTCTTGCAGATCAAACTGAAGTTATATTATGAAATTAATTGTTTTAATTTATGCTACCCGTAGTCTGAATCGTGAAATAGACAATGTTGTCATTGCCAAAAATATATCTAGTGATGCATTTCATGCGTTTAGGTGTATCTGCATCGTTTGATTTTGAAGTGGTAATGTCGGTATAGATTGTGGTTAGGTCGATATGCAATCTGAACCAGAATGTTCTTGGAACAAGAAAAGGCATGAGGCATTCAATTGTTGTTAATAATTAATAAGCTACTTTAATGAGTGCCATGTTAATGATGACAAGTAATCCCCAAAACAAACCAACCGTTGTGCATGTCCAGCCAGCATTTCCATGTGGCAATGGCGACATATTTTTTTCTGGTCTGGGCCGTATTTCAATCTAACCACTTCAATTTTGAGATACGATGAAGAAAGATAGCTTGAAATTCGGGGGGATGATGTTATAAGAAAGAAGTAGATGTTATTACCCACGGCATGAGAATGTACATATATAGTATACGAAAACTTGCCAGCAATTTTAGATTCTTTGTTGTAAATCGTCGTTGGCGGCAAAGATATTTTTATAAATTTCCGTTGAATGTACTGTCAAAAATATCAACGGGAACTTTCATGTTGCCTTATGTTTAAGGTACATTTGTTTTTGCATTTATAGGTAGTTTCTGTTCTCTTGAAAGTATGTCCCAAATTTATAACCAAGAGGACAACTGATTCTCGGTACGTCCTTATTGGACCGTTAGCGATAATGTTTCACGTAGCTTTAATTTTTTATTTTTCATATATTATATTGTGTTAAAGTATAAACATCACAAAAAACTTTCGAATTATAGTATGAAAACAATATCTAAGGTAGTAACTAAAAGAAAGGAAAATCTTTAAATTAAATCCATATTTTTGCTTCTCAAAATTAATATTTGATACTAAACTAAAAAACGCTCAGAGTATTTCTATACATGCCAAGACCCGTGCGTGCGAAGCAGCGGGTAAATGCTAGTCTTCAATATTCTTTTATAATTTAAGAAGGTTCCGTTCATTCGCACTCTGAATACATTAATAGTACAGAATAATACTATATAATAGATCAAAATTCCTATTTTGCCCTTTCACCTGATATTAATACGAGTATTTCGGTGTCACGTAAATAACGTTATGTTATGCTTCTAGATATGAATTTAGGGAACGTTACAGCCAAATTACTAGTTTTAAAACTAATATGAAATTTCATGTTAAGTTTTTCGATTCTGATTGCTGATTTGTACAGATCCGGTATTTTGTGATTCTATTTCAAAACTTTTTATTCCCACATGTTTTCTTATTAGATAATGTGTGATAAACTTTAATCGAATGTGGCATTAAATGAGCCCAGTAACCATAATTGCAAATGTAGCCTATTAAGATAAAGGAATGAACGTAGTCTGTGTTTTGATATTGTTGAAAAATTGTATTGCAATCAAAATGTTAAGAGGAATAGTAATGAAATGATTCCATTTTTCTTAGTTTCGTCTTGAGTCTCGACGTTACCATATTCTGTTACTTAAAAATATGATGAATGTCTCAGTTATTATTGCTTTTATTTATAACTTGAACCGTAGTTGATAAATGCATGCAATATACTCACGTCATGTATATGCAATCTTCACAGAGAAGACTGTAGGTTACAGCGTCATTGCGATCCCGATGCTAAGAAATTAGAACCGAAAATACAAATAAATAGTTATGATAAGGCCATATTGGACAGCGTCCTATAGAAACGACCACTCAGCGACACAGCAGTGGGCACCTCTGAATACATAAAGCCAGCCTGGAGTTATTTTACCCCTGCTCGATGGAGGATGAGGGTATTAACCAGCTATATGGTCGACGGGAAGGATCCCCTCGACGTCGGATCTGGGGATGGTGGCTTGACCAAAGGAGAACATTGACCTTTAAAGTTCATGTTAGTCACTCTGATTGGAAATCAGCACTCAGAAGCGATAATCGGGGTTGACAGAACGACGTTTATCATGTATTTAGAATATCACCGATGGGATGAGACTACTGACAGGTGAAAGTCACACGGTTGAAAGTCACATCCCTGAACTGAGGTTGATAAAGCTAATACCAAGTTAGCTAAGGTCATTAAATGTATTCGGCTAATCCTGTGGTGTACCTGTTTTTTAAAAGATGAATGTGAGGTACTTATTATATCTCTTGTTACAGTCGCTATCTTAAATGTCTGAATGTCATTAATTTTCTAATTATTACCAGGGTGTGATAGAAGAATGTTTACGAATTTAATTAAAATAATTCAATTTACAAATTCAATTGTTTCTCAATCGAGAAATAGAATAATAAACGAAATGATAATATTATATTTGCAAGGCAACTAACAACTCATTTAATACTTTTAAATAGAAACAAAACAAAGAAATATAGGGATTGTTCAAACTAAAAAATACAAAAGAATATTAAACATCTACACGATAAAATTGAAAGGAACAATGAATTTTGCAAATAATTTACAATATAGAATAGCTTAGTTATAAGTGACAAAGAGCAAAACATCATTGTGACGTTAGACATGGGTTTGTTTATACTATCTAATAAATGTCCTACACTGAAGCACTTTTAATCTTGTTTTTTTTCGGAAATAATGTTCATTGTGTTTACCATAAATCGGCTGAGTCATCGGCGGCGAGTCAAGATCATCCGTTGTTCTTTATCGGATATATAGATACCGGCATCGTATCTTGTATGTTTGGTATACCTCACAAAAACCGAGTGAGATATTATGTCGCACTTCACTCTAATATGATAAGACTTTCACTTATGCACCAAATTAGCATATGATCACATCAAAGCCGGAAGAGACCAATGGTCCAATATGAAGTGAAGCCCACTGCATAGTTTACTATTATAAAAAATTCGCCATCCTTCCTTTAATCCAGACTTACCAGCTCCGGGCGAGGATGGCGGGTATTGTCTCCGTTTGTCATGAAAAATATAAGCAACAAACTGTCTTAGTTTATAATAATCAAAAATCGTGTTTTTATCGGGTGTCCCACACACACTCCACTGTCCCCTCACGTCACCTGGTAGCATTATCACCACCACCAATCATTTTCATTATTAATCTCATTATTATTATTATTATTTTATTTTGGTTAATTGTAAGTCTTCTGACTAATTGTATTATTGTTTGCAACTTGATTTGTATTATTTCCGTGTATCCACAGATAGTAGTTTGTACCAGGAGCGGGGTAGCATAGTATAGTTTATTATTTTCTAGTAGTAGTATTTTAGAATCTTTTGGCTCGCGACAGCTGAGCGAGCAGTATTGTTGGTCGGGCTCTGGTACTGTAAACATGGGTGAGCGAGTTAAGAATTGATGTAAAACTTGATTCTTCTTTGAAAGCCTGTTTCAGAACATTGTGGGGGTGTAAGGATTTATACAAGTAACTGTACATAAATTTAGTGGTAATTCGTTCGTACCCACTTCTACTATTTCTTTAATCGAAAGTAATGCTTCTCAGTTGTTTGTGACTACAAGTAACTGATCATATTCAATTAAAATATAATGAGCTACGCAGCTTGCATGTGTTGAGAGATGGAAATTGAGCCATTTCCGTCCAAAAACACGTTGTAGCTACAACTGGTCTGGAACTGTTAACAGCTTTCGTGTTTCGTCGTCTGTCTGTTGATAATCGGCAACTAACGAATCCGCACTAATTGCACGCTTAGCTCATAACCTTCCCCGCTCTCGAGTAAGCTGTCAATGTTTTCGAGCTCGTGCAAAACAAGGCGACCCAAGCTCTCCAAGCCAAAGCAATGCGCGTCCGCTATCTCTAATCCTTGGTACACAATTGCAACCAACTACAATAGCGCCGTGAAATTGAACGTTTCACACAGGGTCGAACTAGCGAAATAAAGTATTCATACTGCCCTCTTAGTTAAATGTTTTATTAATAAATATGAAGCATCCAAAAGCGGACTGCTTCAACTATTTCCACTTAGTTCATTCAAACTGCGCTTGGTAGCATTTAGTATGAGAGAAGGACCTGTTAATTACCTCAGTTTCAACGCGTATCAAATATGTTTATTTTGTGTTCTTTATCAGAAAGTTATTGTAACTTACGTAATTAGGATTTTCAGAAAAATCCGTGTGGAAAGAATTTTGTATTTTGGCTAGCTTATTTGAGTAAATTTCCTTTAAGCTTATAACTGAACATTAAATGATATTCCTTTTGCCTCTCTTAGCTGAACCTTTGAAGTTACTCATAAATTACTGTCTTGACCACTCACAGACGCAGGCCTATAACTGCCAGGAAACAAAGCTCGATTCCAACAATATGCCGTCAATGGGAGCAGTATATTGAAATAATGAAGTATTACATGTTGAACCACGGAAATCATCCACTTCTCTGTTGAAGTTTTTTGTACCTTTTTATCTGAATATAATAGAATGAAACACGCTGTATGTCTGCTGGTGGATAATTCTAAACGCATTAGTCTGTGTGAGTAGGAAATAAAAAGCCAAGGTTTATTACACAGAGGCATAATATAGTCGCCTTCCACCAAAAATTTGAATTACAAAACCGTGATAGCTTTAACAGCAAAGTTACATTTTTTCTTTTACTTTTCTTTTACTTTTTAAAAGAATTTATACCTTGAAATATAAAAATCAGGGACGAATTTACAAAAAGGAAAGAGTAGACACTATTAGCTGTATTCACTGGTTGTTAGCAAATTATATGTAGTGTATGGAATATGGTCTCATAATTTAGTCCGTAAAGCGATTATCTCCAGTTTGGATGGACGGCCTTCAGCCGGGTCAGCTCCATTTCCTTCTTAAACGACAAGTCGATGGTTACTACCGATGACGCTCCTTTACCAACTGCATTGCAAGATCCCATAAAAAATTCACATATGCTTTTTGAGCCTGTAAGTTATTAACTTGAATAATAACTTTATGGTTATTAAGTGTTATTACTATTATTCAGTTTAAAAATTACGTATTCAACGGCTCCAAATCTTGATATTGCTTTCAAATGGAATCAGAGTTAACATTTTTGTCTAATATTTAGTTACAACGCTTTCGATGGGTAGTTTATTTGACACATTGACTTATTTGCTGATGGTAGATACAAATTATGTTACTAGAAATAGACAAACATATTTAACACGATACGAGAATAGATTAAAGCTGAACTCTCTAGAAATTCAAGTGAAAACACTTGGGGTAGTGTTATTTCTCTGTATCCATCAATTTACAATTATAAAATCGGTTGACCTTTATATGGACAGAATCTCGATCCATATACAGGTATGATCACCCTCATTGATGTTTTCCGAAATCAAATGCGGTGGAATGTTGTCACGCCCTCTTGGCTTCCTACCCGTTGCTTCATAACTATTCCGTGCCTGATACATCGCTCTAACAACATGTACGATTCACGATGTATTAGCAATACTCGTTAAAAGAAAGTTGGTGGTCCAACCTTTACAATTCTCCCGCTAAGAAGCCATGTGTTGCTGTTGGTGGCATATCGGGGTTACTACTTACAAGCAACCGTAACGGCATAGTCATAAAAAAGGAAGTTAATTTGGTTCTCTGCTTCGTCTGCTTTTCAAACAAAGGAAGCTATGGAATTCTCAAACAAAATGTACACTAGTATAAATATTAATAATAATTTTTTTTAACTGCTTTACGTCTCTCAACAGCGAGGTCTTTAGAGACGGAATAATTATTCATCGATCTGTTACCGGAACACAAAATTGGAAATAATAATACAGTGAACGAATTCTCTTCTCCGCAAAAACAATAAAATTTTAGGTACAAAATTTTTATAATTAATGGTTTAAAATAGGTGTGAATAAAGGAAGAGCATTCTGCAGAAATTGAAAGTCAATATATAGCATTAAGAGGTGTGAAGTGCTTAGAGACGAACAACAATTTAATATTTTCATTTCACTAACTGGTAATATTGATTCGAAATATTTCTTTGTGGTAAATTATCTCAGGGGTACTTTATACAAGGGGTGTTAGGGTTTGGGGGGAGAGACTATATTAGCCTTATCCAACCAAATGTCAACATCTCCTTCCCGTGGTGCACCCTGTTTGCACGGACGAGGCTCTGGCGACTGAAAGATTCCCGGTATAAGGAATCACCCACTGCTTGCCAACGGCCTCCGAAAGGAAGGCGGAAGAGTGGGGAGCGGTTCAGGGCACCCTATTGCCCTTGGGATTTGAAACGGCCCCTAAAGGCGGATGAATCAGAAATGATCAACGGCATGAGGATGCAGAAAGCATCGGGAAACCACTGCATTAAAGACCCAAAAGGTATCCCGAGGACATATAATTCTCTCAAATTATTTATATATCATGATGGCTTCTTCCTGGGTAAAATATTCCGGAGGTAAAATAGTCCCCCAATCGGATCTCCGGTTGAGAACTACTCACGGAGGAGTAATCAGAATGGATAGAAACATTCTACGAGTCGGAACGTGGAATGTTAGAAGTCTGAATAGGGCAGGTAGGTTAAAAAACTTAAAAAGAGAGATGGAACGACATAAGCTAAATCTTGTTGAGATTAGTGAGATTAAATGGAAGGACGCACAGGATTTCTGGTCTGGGGAACACAGGTTAATTAGCACACAAGCTGTCAATGGAATCACTGGTGTAGGATTTGTAATGAATAACGTCCAAACCACATTAGTACAAGTGTATTTGCCAACGTCACAGGAGGATGACGAAGAATTAGAGAAAAAAATACGCAGAAATTGAAGAACTAATCCAATATGTGAAGGGGGAGGAAAATCTAATAATCATGGGTGATTGAAATGCAATAGTGAGAGAAGGAAAAGAGGGGAATACTATAGGATCTTTTGGTATAGGGGAAAGAAATGAGCAAAGAAGCAGGTTGTTAGAATTATGTGAAAAATATAAGCTAGTTGTGACAAACGCACTGATTAAGAACCATGCAAGAAAGATATACACCTGGAAACGTCCAGGGGATACAGGCGGATATCAGCTAGATTATATCATGGTCAAACAGAGATTCAGGAATCAAGTTCTAGACTGTAAAGCGTACCCAGGAGCAGACCATAATTTGATAGTAATGAAGTGCAGGCTGAAATTCAAGCGGTTAAGGAAGCAATGTAAACATAACAGACTGGAAGTGAATAAAATGAAACAACCTAGCACGAGAGAAAAATTTGCAGAAATGGTAGACTTAGGCCTAAGAAATAATTCTGAAAGGAACTTAACTGAGGACGAATGGAATGCATTAAAGACCGAAATAATGACAGCTGGTAAAGAAACATTAGGCTTTAGGGAACAAGCCGCCCGAAAACCTTGGATCACGGAGGAAATTTAGAAACTGATGGATCAGAGAAGAAGGCACAAAAATGATCAGAATGAAGCAGGAACAGAGCAATATAGGCAATTTAGAAATCAAATAAACAGGAAATGCAAAAAAGCAAAAGAAAAATGGCTACAAGAAAAGTGTGAAGAAGTAGGAAATGAAATGGTCATAGGTAAAATAGATGTTGCATACAGGAAGATCAAACAGAATTTTGGAGAATAAGTGTAAACTTTAAAGCTGCCGATGGGAAACCTCTTTTAAACTCAGATGATAGAGCTAACCGACGGAAGGAATACATTGAGAAACTTTATGATGGGGACAACTTGAACAATAGCGTAATAGGAAAGGAAACCGTTGTCGACATCGATGATTTAGGAGATGACAGAAGTTAATAGAGATCTAAATGGCTTGAAAGCAAACAAGACAGTTGGAATTGATCAGATCCCTACAGAACGTCTTAATTCCCTAGGAGAAGAGGAACTCGAAAGATTATACAAGCTGATATCAAAAAGTTATGAAACAGAAGAAATCCCATCTGTTTTTATTAAAAATATCATCTTCACACTTCCGAAGAAAGCACAAGCTGACAAATGTGAGAATTATCGCACCATTAGTCTAACATCACATGCTTCAAAATTAATGACCAGAATAATATACAGAAGAATGGAAAGGATAGTAAAAGAGATAGTAGGTGAATATCAATTTGGGTTTAGGAAAAATCGTGGTACAAGGGAAGCAATTCTAGCTTTGAAGGGTAGATCAAGAAAAACAAAGATACTTTTTTGGTGTTTGTTGATTTAGAAAAAGCTTTTGATAATGTTAGGTGTGACAAGATGCTCAACATTTTAAAGATGTCAAGTTTAAAATATCGAGATAGAAGAATACTTTATAAAATATATAAGAATCAAGTGGCTGTAATAAAAGTAGAGAACCATGAGAGACATACATCAGTTAAAAAGGGTGTGAGACAAGGTTGTAGTCTATCCCCGTTAATATTCAACTTGTATGTAGAAGAAGCAATGAAGAAAGTCAAAGAAAAATTTTCATGTGGCGTAAGTGTTCAGGGAGAAAAAATCAGTATGCCACGATTTGCTGATGACATTGTCTTGTTCGCAGAGAGGGCTGAGGACATTGAGAAGTTACTGAATGGCATGAACAAAATACTAAAGGAAGATTTTGGACTGAATATGAATCAAAGTAAGACAAAAGTGATGAAATGTAGTAGAAATGATACCAATACTAGTAGATTTAATATAAAAATAGGATCGGATGCAGTAGGAGAAGTAAGTTGAATTCTGCTACTTGGGAAGCCAAAGTACAACCGATGGCCGAAGCAAGAATGTTGTTAAAAGCAGAAAAGCACTAACAAAAAGAGCCTTCATTAAAAAGAGGAATCTTTTAGTTTGAAATATTGATCTAGGAATTAGAAAGAACTTTTTAAAACTCTATGTGTGGAGTGCAGCACTTTATGGCAGCAAAACATGGACTTTAGGAATACCAGAAAGGAAGAAAATTGAAGCATTTGAAATGTGGTGCTACAGAAGAATGCTGAAAATTAAGTGGACATTCAAAGTAAGAAATGAACGATCTTTGGAAATGATGGGTGAGGAAAGAAGTTTGTGGAAGAAGCTTACAGGAAGAAGAGACAGGCTTTTAGGTCATATTTTGAGACATGCTGGATTGGTTAATTTGTTAGTGGAGGGAACAGTCGAAGGTAAGAACTGTAGAGGAAGACAGATTAGAATGTATGAAGCAGATAATTGAGGACGTGGGTTGTAAGTGATATGTAGAGATGAAGAGATTGGCACAAGATAGGAAGGGATGGAGGATTTTATCAAATCAGTCAAAAGACTGATGACAGCAAAAAAAAAAAAAAAAAATACAAACGAGGATTCGTAACTCTATCGCCTGATTCGTTTGTAAATAAAATCTTGAGCAAACTGTCAGTAAATATTTTAAAGCAAAACACACTCAGCAAAAAAAAAAAAAAAAAAAAAAATAGCGCTAAATAGTTTTTAAGACGTGAATGAGTACGAGCAAAACCTAATAGGTTTCCTACACCAAACACATATAAAAAAAAGTATAGAAATAAAGGTAGCCAACACAAGATCCAAAGACGTTTTGTCTTAAAAAAAAATGGTGTCTTATTTCGTTACCATAAAAAACAATAATGACATATGAATTACAGGTGCAGACAGTTATGTTAGCACTCACAAATGCCGAGTGATGCACATTAGATAGATCATGGGCGAACTGAATCTGTTTGTTTACAATTTGAAAAATACTGTTATATGACGTTACACCACAGGAAGCAGCAAATATCTAGATGATGGTAGCACCGAGGAAGAAACGTACATATAAATGTGTCTCGCACTGTCAGGCCTTTTATTTGTTTTCTTGAGCGACATTTAAAACATTTTCTGACATGATTATAAACGCACGACATGAATTAACAGACTTCGAACGCGAATGCTAGTTGGCATAGGGCATTCCGTTTCGGAAATTGGTCATGAATTCAATTTTTTTTTAACTTGTGACTTTACGCCTCGTCGACGTCGAGGTCATTAGAGGCTGGATGGGACTGGAGACAAGGAACGGGAAGGAATTCGGCCATGGCGTTTTTGTAGAAAGCATCCCGGCATTCGCCTGGAGTGACTGGGGAAAACCATGGAATACCCAAATCTGGATGCGTGGACGGGGATTCGAACCGCCGTCCTCCCGACTGCGAGGCCAGAGCGTTAACCACTCACCCACCACGCTAGGTGTCATGAATTCAACATTCCTCCCTCGAGAGCGTCAAGAGCAAGTTATGTATCTGTAATGAACGATATTACCTCCCGCTGCAGACAGCGCGGTGGGCGACCAGCGACCTCTGGGCGGAGATGTCCGTGATGACTGGCGGGCAACACTGCATCAAAGAACAGCAGCACTCGATGTCGGACGTACTTCAGCCGTGCCCACAGCAGTCATGGACTATTGTACAGGAGCCATGGCAAAGTATTTCTTCAGGAGAATTCCGACGACTTGTAGAGCCAATGTTGCTGCACTTTGCCTGGAAAAAGGAGTCCCACACAATAGTAGGAGATATCGAATGATTTTTTTGGTGCTTCAGTATGGTTTCCTTATGATGAACATAAGTTACATTTACATACCGTTGCCGCTAGCTCGTTACTGAAACATTTTTCCATGAAGTCTGCCAGTATCACACTGCAATCACAGTTGGCTCTGATTATATATAATACTTTCATCATCGAGAATCTACAGCATTCGATGGATGGAAACGTAGTATTCTAGAAGTGTCACAATTTTTTTATTAAAGTACATTAATTTTACTGTTGTAAAAATAGCTCTGTGAACACGTGAACTGAGTTGCAGAAACGTACTTTCTTCTAGTGAAAATCGGTTTTTTTTCCGCAGTCTTCCAATAGTCAGTACAAAACTTACTCGACAAAGTTGGAGCAAAGTTGTTTTTTCTTCGGTTCAGGGTGACATACTTTTCACCTGTGAGTAAGTCCGGACAGCCATATGTTCTATAACAGAAGCAGTTACGTACCAGGGTTATCTGATATCAGTAAACGCAGAATAGCTAGTGGAAAATTGCTGTATAAACGTTAGGTTTCGCACTTGTTGGCGATTGCTTATGTTTCAGAACAATGACCAATTAGAGCTGAGGTTGCCAGGGCGTGGCAAGGTCCCGGGAAAAAAGCGAAGGACGGATTCCGATAGAGAAACTCGCCACAACAAGCGGACTGTGTCGAATGGAGGATTGGGCGCAGCCAACCGTTCATTCCAACCGTGTTTTCACATGTTTTGTAATAGCGCAACTTATCAACAACGATTGCTGCGATATACTTTACTTTCCCTCTCTTGTCTACATTTTCCGTCAAGTGTAAGATTTTAGGTAGTGAATGACACTCAGATATTCCGTCATTCACTTACAACTACTCTCAAGTTTTGTTAGAGATCTCGACGTGTTGATCATATTTTCATTTAAATTTTTCATTTGATGATGTTGAAGACATTATATTATCAAGTTAGATGTGAGAGATTTCGAGCTGCTTTTGCATGAGGCGAAATCGATCACCGTTTGGAGCAAAGACTATCTACGCAGGCGGTGCACTCGCGTTTAAACTGCTTAGCATAGAGGAATCTTAATCCAAAGCGACAAGGATTTCTAGACCCACTTATGAATGAAATGATTTTTAGATATATGAAAACTATGTGGAAACCAAGGTGCAGAAGTCACACTTTAAGTTCCACAATACTTTTCATCAGGTTCTGTCACACTTACTGGAGATGTGTTGTAGGATAGGGAAGATATCTTCTGTAAACTAGTTAAATTCGTATAAACATTTTATATTATTTGATTATAGATTATAGATTTTCACTAGAAGAAACTGATTCTACCAAATAAATTTCAATAAAATTATGAAATATCTTTTTTCTATTACCAAACATTATCATGGAGAGGCAAAAGAAATCACAGTTCTGTCTAGCTGTGATCTATGTAAAGATAGCAAATAGAAACGATTTCTTATTAACGGACACGCAAGAAAGGAAACAACACAATCTATGGCGCCGATCCAATCAGATTACGTGACCTTGACGGTCAAGTAATTATGGTAGATACAGCGATCAACCCGCGAAAAGCGAATTTATTTTGGTGGCAATGGAAAGGAAACATCATTCTAAGAAATATATATATATATATATTGTATAAACCGTCCATAAACTGAATTAGCAGTAGCGATTTTTTAGACGAGCGTAACCTACTCGTTAGCAACTCGCGCTGAGACGCCTCGCACTGGCTCGGGGAGGGACCCCTTGTACCGGCCGTCCTGAACTCGTTTATAGGCAGTTAGTTCTCCGCAGCCATCAAGGCGAATACCGCGGCGGTCCCCAATCTCCGCCTCATAAACTACACATTAAACAAACATACTGACCACAGGCTCAACTTAGTTACAGTTTTCACAGGCAGATGATAACACTTCACTTCCCCCATTAGTACTTAGTACATTTTTTTTATTATTTTATTTTTTATATCCTGGTACATAATAGCCCAGCACCTAGTTTCTACTCTGGGCCCATATTTCCAATATATTACAAGAGGTACATAAGATAAAATTATAGTTTGCAGCTAATAGCTAAATATTGTTCAGGATGTAAAACAAGTTAGTAACGCATAAACTTATCAAATTTCACAAAAATTTGTTACATAATTAAATTAACAATGTGTAAGAATGTATATGATATGTGTTAGTGTTTTTTGATATATACATATATACTGTAAATTAGTAATTTGAATAACATACATTCACACACAATACTACTATATATAATTAAACAAAGAAACTTTCACATACACAAATCACTTATTTCACTGTTGTCCCACTGTTTCTCACTTTGTATATTTACGACAGTTTTACACATTTACTCCCGGCACAACCACTTCGGGAGTAACTTACCTCCCTCAGGAGATGACTTCTGGAAGTAGAGGCGTCCTCCTTCGACCCATCGGGAGTTTCTTTATTCGGGAATCATCACTGCTCGGTCGCTGGTCGCTGTCGGTTTGAAACGGTTTCTAAGTGCCAAGAACCTTTCTTTGGCTGCTTGTGAGGCCAGATTGCAAGCTTCATCAAGATAGTACCACAATTCCTGGTCACGCAATATGTCAAAAAATTCGCCTGCCCTGTAATATTTGCTGATATGGGGTTCTTGTTCCGCTGTTGAAATACACTCCCATACAACATGTTCCGGAGTGCCCTCGCTTCCGCAGTCACAGCTACCATTGTCCACTACTCCTCTTCTTTGCAATTCACTGTTGTAAGGGCCATGACCTGTTATGTAATGTAGCAGCCCAGGCGATGGGAGAAGATGCGACATTTTGAGCCTTTCACAGACACTTGGAAACATATCATATGTCCTTCTTCCTGTTGTGCTATCATTCCACCTTTGCTGCCATTCTTCCAGTAACAATTTGTTTACTTCTGCAGCTGTTGTTGCTGGTGCTCCCGTGATTTTCTCTACCTGTTCCGGATTCCCTTTCCTGAGCTCCCCGCTTGCGAACTTCCAAGTCCAGAGGCCACACCCCCAGTGCCACGGTAAGGGCATCAGTTGCTGTTGTTTTGTAAGCACCACTCAGCCTGATTAGAATACTTCGCTGTGTCCTCCTCAAAAGTTTGCTGGTTTTTACTTTTCTGAGGTGTTTCGCCCAGACGCTGGCTGCATACCCTACAATTGAAGTTAATATTGTATTGTGGTATATTCTAATAACAAGCGGTGAAAGTTGGAAAACGCCTTTGTCCCATACTGATTAATTTATCATGACTGAGGTGGCTCTCCCACATGCTTCCTCCATATGGGCCATAAAATTTAGACTTTCGTCTAATTTCACACCAAAGGTATCGACTGAAGGACTTCTTCTTATTGTAACTCCGTCTATTTTAATGGTTGGATTGCTCTGTATAACTGCCTTTCAGTACATATAACAGGGTTTTTGAGGTGCTATCTTAGTTTGACTTGTCTGCACCATCGACTGAGTTCACGCAGAACATTTGCGCTTTAGCCTCAATTTCGGCTCTGGTTTTACCCTCTATAATTAAGAATAGGTCATCTGCAAATTGTAACAAGTCCCAGGAGTTCTGGCATTCTTTGCAGCCTTGCCATTCCCGGTTCAAGCCAATGTTCCAAAATATCTGACCAAAATGGATCCCTGTGGGCAACCCTTTGTTAGTTTTTTATCAATGGATACTCCAGGACACCTAAGTTTAACATATCTTGTTCTTACAGTAATCTTTAAAGGTGTTATACAAGTTCTTTGGACAATTAAGTTTCCTTAAGCCGTGCGAAAAGTGCAGGCCACCATAGATTATCAAATGCCCCAGAAATATCGACTAGGACCCCTATCACGTAATTCTGATTTGAGTTCTGTATCAGATTCCATTGTCCGGTTGATTGCATCTTCTGTAGATCTCCCCGCTCTGAATCCAAATTGGTTTGGATTCATCCCTTCCTTCTCCCAATGTTCTTGTAACCTCTTACACAGCACCTTTTTCTTGTATTTTTCCCAGCACGTTTAGCAAGCAGATGGGTCGATATGATTTAGGTAATTTTGGATCCTTGTCATCTCCCTTCTTGATGATTAATATCTCACTCTGCTTCTCAGATGTTTGGTACTCTTCCCTGATGCAGGCATGCATTATAGAGCTTACACAGAGTGGGGGCTACTTGCACTACCAGTTCTTGTACTACTTCAGCTGGAATACCATCCGGACCCGGAGCTTTATTCCTGGACAAGGCATTTATTGCTTGTACTACCTCCAAGATGCTAATATCAGGAGTGTCGGTGGTACTTTGCCTATGTTGGTCAATTTCCAGACGGAGCGCTCTGTGCTCCATCTCGTCATCTTCCATTTTATCATCTGGAAGGAGTTCCTGGAGTAACACTTCTGACGTAGATTTCCAGCTCGTAGTCATGGTTCCATCTTGTTTCTGTACAGTAGACAGTGTAGTTGGGGGTTTTACCTTCCCTGCTGCAATTTTGTATGGGATACCCCAGGGGTCTGTACGCAAGTTTGTTTTCACAAATGTTTCCCAGCTTTTTTGTTTACTTAGTATTAACAGTTCTCGGAATTCATTCTTAATTTGTCTATATCTTTCCAGGAGCTGTCCTCTAACGTTGTAGATGAGGCAACGTTGGTAATCTTTTCTTGCTTTGTGCATCCTTTGTCGTAGTCTTGCAGTCTATCAGTCCAAGGTCTGTCGACTGTGCCAATGGTTCTCTTAAGAGGAATAGATCTCCTCATTGATATTTGGAGTGCCCGAGTAAGGTCCTTTGCGGCTCGATCTACATCATTATCATCTAATAGGATTTCTTGTTGTGTAAAACTTTCCCTCAGCCTGTTCCAGTCTGCCTGTCGGATGTTGTAATGCACCTTGGAAGTCTGCGCCTCCGATGTGTCAAAATCGTTCCTCCCTCTGACCAACTCAAAAGTAATAACATTGTGATCACTGGTAGTTAAAAACTCTAAAACGTTCCAATTCCTCAATAAGTTCCCACCTCGCAGATTGGTCAATGTTACATCAATGTTTGACCTAGCTCCTGCTCGGTTGCTATATGTGTAGGGTTTATGTGGTAGATTTCTTACTTCTAGATTCAGTTCACTAATAGCTTCCACTAAAAGCTCGCCTCTCGTATTTGTCTCCCCGCTATGCCAGAGTTCGGATCTAGCATTGGCGTCAGCCATTATCACTATTGGTCTGTTGTCAAGGGCAGTGCACACTTCTCTTATCTTCCCAATGTATGGTTCAATGGGATCACTATATTGAAAAATACATGTTGACGAGAATTACACTACCCCAGTCAGCAATGAGTTCCACACATGTCGTATGTTCATCACAGAACTGCACTATCTTAGTTACAGTAACTTGTCTGGATAGCACTACTATTGCTGTCATAGGGTTTCTACCTGTTGAGATTATCTGTGACGATACCGGCATGTAAGGAATCTTCCCGAAGCATGAATGTGTCTCCTGAAGGCATATGACATCCCATTTATGTTCCTCTGACAGCTTCCTCACCTCCTGCAAAACCAACTTGCTTCTCCTGGCGTTTAGTTGAGCAATTCGTAGCTTACAAGACATTTTGTGTTTTATGGATGTCTGGTGTGGATATTGCACTGTGGCCACGGGAGTTTTGAATCGAAAACTATACGCCCATGAGTTAATACGTACTGTTTATATATTTGATCGGGATCAAAAGTTTCATTCCTTCTTTCGAAGACTTTATGCACAAGAGAGAGAAGCTGAGAAGTCTCTGTAGGAAGATTGATAGATTTTAGATGTATACGATCAATCGCTTCTAGCTGAGGGAAGGTAACATATTTACCGGCCGGATGCGCTATTCGAGTTAGATGCCTCAGCGCTACATTGAGATTCGGAGCCTCCTCCAGTCGACTTAGTTTTAAATTAGTTTCAAAATCACTGTATATTGTTTTAGGGTTTATAGAACTGCGTCTGTCTTCTATGTTTCCAATCTTCAGCGGTTTGTTCCTCCAATTTTGGACTCGCTACAGGTCGTGAGTAATGTTCGACCCAATTTGGTCTGTCTGTGTTCCATCCCAGACCAATCCTTTTGCCATAAGGGTTCCGGGGATGACTGGCGGAACTCGAAGAGATTTCGTTAATCTGTAATAAGTGGTCGTCCGTCTGCGTTCCAACATCTTGTTTCTTACGATTCTTCTCCATTTTTAGTTTCTCTCTGAAGCAGGCAGCCCTTTTTGCATTTCTTTTTTGTCTTAGTACAATCTGGTAGTAGGTATAAATCGCAGTCGGGAGGACGGCGGTTCGAATCTCCGTCCGGGCATCCAGATTTGGGTTTTCCATGGTTTCCCAAATCACTCCAGGCAAATGCTGGGATGCTTCCTTCAAAAGGCCGTGGCCGAATTCCTTCCAATTCCTTGCCCCCCATCCTTTCCCGTTTCTAAAGACCTCGCAAATGTTAAGCAGTTAAAAAAAAAAAAAGTAGGTATAAAGGTGTCAGTGAGGTCATGTGGCCTTAAACCACAACTCCATTTCGACCATGTCAACGATGAGTAAAATTATTCCAAGTGAGCCGACCTCAAAATTTTAGGAAAATTGGTGAAGAAAAAGAAGTTCTATTGGTTAGTAAGAGCTACTTGCGATTTGTTGCCGATAGTTTGTGACGTATCATCGCCTTAAGATTATTTGCTGCGCCAAACTTCATGGGATAAGGAGATGCGGGGCTAGCGAGCTGGCTTCGCGTTACAGAGGTCGCCTGTTTGAGTCCGGTCCAAGGCATGGGTGGTTTTAGTTAAGTGTTGTGTTTGTCCTCTGTTGTCCTTTCACTTGAAATTATCAACGACACTAGAAGAATTTGACACACTTGAAGAAAAATGAAACACATACGATGCTGGCTAATGGCTAAAAGGCCGAATTCCATTTAAAAAAATAATTAAAAATAAAAAAGATCCAGATGGCGTATTATCGCCAAGAAACCTTTTGACTGACATACAACATTACATCAAAGAACAACAGCACTCAATATAGCAGGTACGACAGACGTGTTCGTGGTGTTAGTGGCCTTGATGGGATAAGGAATCAGAAGACTGATGCGAATGCTAATAAAACGCCATCGGCTGCACCGCGTCTGCTGGGCTCGTGAACTTATCGGTTGGAGCCTAGCTGACTGCAAAAAGCTTGCGTGGTCTGATTAATAACGGTTCCAGGTTGTGAGAACTGAAGCTGCATATGGAGTGTGGCACAGACCCTACGAGGCCATGGACATGGAAAGGTACTCTGCAAGATGATGGTGGCTCCATTCTGGTATTGACTGTGCTTACACGTCATGGACTGTGATCTCTGGTCAAGTTGAACCGACAACTGACTGAAAATGGTTATGTTCACTAATTGTAGACCATTTGCAGCCATGCATTGCCTTCATGATCCCAAATAATGATAAAATTTTCCAGAACGACAATGCACCTTGCCATTGGGTCAAAATCGTTCACGATTGGTTTGGTGAACATTCTATAAAGATACAGTGAATTATTTGGCTACCTAGATCGCTATGAATCCAATCGAACTTATCTGGGACTTGAACAGAAGATCGCACAATGTCCTGTGCCGACAACGCGTGCGCAATTATGGACATTTGTACAAGAAAACATGGCTAAATATTTCTTGTCAATGCCACGCCAGGTTGATGCACTTCGCCGAGATAAACAGGGACCAACATGATATTGGGAATCATCTTCAGCATTGTTGGTGCTGGAGAATATCCTCGACGAACACACGTTCTGGAGTCTGCTGCAGCAATCATTTTGACGTCATATTTTGTAAATTTCGGAGTGTGCTACAGTATAGTATATATTAATCTGTGTTTGTGACGGTGATACAGCGTTTTGTAATCTAGATACCGGGTAGCCAACACAACTTTAAGGTTGACTGTAAGGAGTAAGGCGTGAAGATCACTGTGGCACTGGCTGTAAACTCTAATCAATGCATGAAGATCACGACGGAGCCGATTGCCTGCCACTCTGTCTCACTTAAAGCACAATGCCATGAATCTCATTGCTTTGTGGAGGGCATGCACACTTATCAGTTTTCTCAGCCAATAGAGAACGTGCAAACTTTGTCGATTTTATTTTATCCAGCAGTAGAATGTGATATTGGGCCACGACTTTAGTTTACATCCTCGCAATCCCGCCACCGTTACACCTACTATGATGAAATTTCACAGGAACGTGTATTTTACTGACCGCAAGACAGATCCGTAGACAAATAATGATTTCGTTTTTGGCTACCTTCCTCCCCAAGAAATAGAGAGGTAAACAATTTTTTTAAGTGTCCTATCGGCTGCTGTATCATTGTATAGCATAAAAAATTCATTTTTTGGAACCAATTTTGATTCATTTGCGTATTTGCAAGATATAAGTTTAACTTTTCTAGCTAAGGGCTGTAAAATCAAATAAAAAAAAATCAGAATAATGAAACTCAGAGAACGTATTAATGGAAAATTATTTTTAATCAGATAAGTTGACAACATTTTTCAGATTTTCGAATAATAACGTTATAAAAAAGTAGCTTCTTAATTCCGCTTCTTTTATATGGTGAAGTTTCGCAGGATGTTGTTTTAGTGACTACAAAACAGATCTTTTGAAAATTCTTAAATACACTGTTTTTTAGGAACCCTCCAGAAACATGTACCAGACGATTGAAAACCTACGGAACCCTACGTCACGCGTGGCCGACAAGCATTTTTCTGATTTTTTTTTTACTATTCTCCATGGTGAATGTTCACAATTGCAACAAAGACCGCTTTAAGAAGTGTGCACAGTGCCGTTACAAACCTGAAAGTGAGTTAATACATTTTTTTATCCCGTGTTCCAAAGAAGTTCTCCACTTACTTTTTAATACTTCTGTCAGGTCTGCTTTGATTTCTTACGAGAAAGCTGAGCAACCTTGTCAAAAAGAGGATGATCGAACGGAGAATCAAGGTGAGCAGTAACGCTGGGGTCTGGTATTCGCGGGTTCATTACCCTGTCCGCCATCCTGATTTCCGCCTAAAACGTTTCGTGAAATCACTTCAGCCGAACGCGGGTATGTTTCCTTCTGAAAGGCTGCGACCAATTTCTCTCCACTTTTTGCCCTTAGACCACCCCAAGTTTAATAAACTTGACATGTATCAGTCCTAATTAAAAATATCATAAAGGTTAAGTACGGCTTAGAAGTGTCTTACGACGCCTGATAAGTATATGAACAGTTATAAAAACACTAAAAACTATTTCATGAGACTGTTTTAAAACGTCGTAAACTTTATAAAATAGTCAATGACTCTAGTGATAGCCTGTTTCTGCTGAAGCCGTTACGCTATTGACTTAAGTCATAAATTGGGATGCGAACTTGACGAATGAAGTGTGACGGAAATGGGAAAGATATGAAAACATTTTAATCCTAACAATAACAGGTATACACGAGTACTCAGGTATAGACCACTCACTGTGGCAGTCGCTGTCGATGAAATCATCTGCCTGTTGACAGCTCGCTGAGATGAGACACGATTTGGGAGTTCAGTCATTCTAATTAATTTAATTGAAATGGAGTTCACGATTTTGTGCAATTTCCCTACACACCAATCTTCCTCCTTTCGAGCATCCATCAACATTTGTCCTCTACAAATTTCAAATTTAAATTCTTTCGACGTTTTGCTAAATTGTTCATCATTTCTCTTGGTAACTTATTCCAATCCCTGACACCCTTACCTAAAAAAGAGAATCTTTCCACACTCTTGTACCTAAAATAAAGTGCCAGCTTGTGGTCATGGTCATCTTTCCATGCACTACTTTTCATAGCTACACCAATATCCTTCCATGCCTCATCACCAACATATGCCTTGTATGTACACTCCCATGACCTTCTTCACCGACCTCCTGTCTTCCAGTGTGTCCATTCCAGCTCTTTTATCATATCTGTTACTGTTACTGATTTCAGAAATAAATCTAGCAGCCCTGTTTTGCACCTTCTCCGACTCCTGTATTTGATACTCAAAATGTGGGTTCCATACTATACCACCAAATAGAGTATCCCTTTTTTTTCAAAGTCAAAATTTTGTAACGCATAAGTACTATTTTTTCATTTTACCCTAAAACACTGACAAATAATTTTTTACGCCATTCGGATAACTGTAACCCGTGCCGACTTGCACCGATTCATCTTTATATAAGTTACGCAAGAATAGCGGCGTGCGCCCACGTTAATTGTGACAGTCATTACAGTTCCTGAATAGGTATTACGCATTGTTTTGTTCTAATAGAATGTTTTAGGATTACGAAGGGCTAGAAAGAGTATATTTTTATTAGGAGAGGCAAACTACCAAATTGCAGGAATTCTAACACTTTTAATTTTTAATAACGGCGAAGGCAAATTGACAATAAGTGAAAGCCCTAATGTCGCTGTACATGAGTGCATTACATGCAAAATATTATGGAGACAGTTGAAAAAGAATGCAACACATCTCTGGATGTTTATAAGCGAAGGGAAGAGGATTTGCAACGTGAATTGGATAATGTTTATGGTAGTGCACACGCTTACGCCATCGAAAGAATATAACCAAAGGAGGGTAAAATCTACTTGCAGCGACAGGGATACCAGGTTGCTTGATGTGTGCGTATGTAAAACTAGATAAAAAAGAAGAAATGGTAAGACAAGTGAAAATAAATGAAGAGAAATATACTTAAATATATGTGGTCCAACGTCACGTCTTCTAGTTTTTGAGAACATCAGGAAGAGAATTTAACAAACCCACCGGAAATAATTCAATCAGGAACTACTGCAAAGCCCGGAAAAAAACTTCATTACTCCTACATTAATAGCTGCCTTGGATAGATGCCAGTTAAGTGTAAGAGATTCAGGTATCGTGGAGGCACTTGGACTTAGTATCGACGATTTTTCTTTAAACAAGTCTTCCATTCAACGAATGAGGACACAAACGAGGAAGGAATGAGCAGAAGCTATAATAACTGATTTTAAATTGACGTATCCCAAGTCGTAACCACTCAGTGGAATGGCAAGTTGTTGCTTGGTCTGAGCGTAAAAGGTAAAAAAAGAATAACTGCCAATCTGTCTCATAATTACATTTCGTAATAGGGAAAAACTTTTTGTGATTATACCAAGGTGAAGTTGTTCTGAATGCTCTTAGTAAGTGATAAAGTACAGATAATAAGCTGTGACACATAGGTCGTCTCATTGGTGCCTGGACACTTCTGGAGCAAATGTTCGAAAGAGAGTTGTTACTTTTAGCATGACGACATAAAATTGATACAAGCACCAACAACATTTCAATGACGTACAGATTGAGTAGTTGCTACATTTCTATTTGGCTGAATCAAACAGTCCTTCCTGAGAGACGACTACAGAGAACTAATTGAGCTATGGGTTATATTTTTGGATGTAGATAGTGGCAAAGAACTGAAACTAAGGCATCCTCGTGCAGGGCATTAAGCGTGATATTTGTCAAGAGCCATTTGTTCATTCAAAATAGAATTCCTCAGTTTTGAATTTAAATTGAGCAAGGAATGCAAAATTGCACGTAACTTAAAAAGGGAGAGTACATCTGACTATGTAGAAAGCTACACTCCTTTAATGGCAGAAATATCCGGCTCTATTTTATATGGCATGTAAAATTAGCTGTCTTGTATGAACATTGTACATTATTTTGTATCTTTTTAAACTTGATTATTGCTTACCTATATTTTGTGTTAGGAAAAACTACGATGAATTTGTATCCGCGAACAGCAAACATTTGTTTTCTCGATAGAAAATTTAAATCGGTGTTCTTCAGGAAAGCTTTTCTTCGTTGGAAGAAACTGCTGTTTTTGTACAGGCTAAAATAAAGGTCTTTTATCTGAAAGAGCTGTGAAATTAATGTAGGAGTTTCATGAAGAACGGAAACAATTTTCATGCAAAAACACTGAAAATATTGTTCCCTCACAGTAAAAAAGAGATCATAAAATGAAAATACCCCTCATAATCTTAATACTTCTGCCCTACTAAAAATAAAGTATTATTTTTTTGTTGTCTGGATTTCATCGTTAACCCAGAATTATTTAAAATTTTAATATCGTAGTCACGTATCAAGCGATAGTTAACTTTCGTGTCTACTCGGCACTGGTTAACGTCATCTTAGGAAAATAAAATTTCTTATGTAAGTAAGCTAAAGTGATTTTAAAAAAATTAGAGGGTATGCGTTTGAATATTGGATTTATATATATAAGGGACTCACTAACCATTATTCAACCAGTGGTCTAACCAAAGTACTGTAACCCAAATCCTTTACTTCTCTCGTACCGAGCGAGGTGGGTGAGCGGTTAACGCTCTGGTCACGCATTCGGGAGGTCTCCGGTTTGAATCCCCGTCCGAGTATCCAGATTTGGGTTTTCCATGGTTTCCCCAAATCACTCCAGGCTGTGGTATAACAGGCTACATAATAATTACTCTGTGAAATTGGTAGCTAGGGTAACGTATATAAAAACAGAAGAAGATAGATCAAGACTAGACAAGCTTGGTGAAGACCGTGTCGTGTTCGCTTTGAATTTGTAAATAAATAAAAATACGAGAAGGCGAATGCCGGGATGCTTCCTTCAAAAGGACATGACCGATTTCCTTCCCGTTCCTAGTCCCCAGTCCCATCCCGCATCTAATGACCTCGACGTCGACGAGGCGTAAAGCCATATGTAAAAAAAAACTTCTCTCGTACATCCCCTTATCACTCTTCCCAGCAAGTGCAGAATTTTGAAACCTTTTTCTACTACCTGACCAATGTGCCCTGCCCAGTTAAGTTTGTTATCAAATGTAATGCCAAGATATTTATACTTAAAGTTTTCAACATGAAATTCTTTTCTCACCTTTTAGTCATAATCAACTTTTAGTTTTTTATCTGCTTATCTAATATGCTGACTGTTCTTTGCATTTATCTTCATCCCATGTTTATCAACCCAACTAAATATCCTGTCCAGATAACCCTGCAGCTGTTTACCATTTACAGATCTACGTGATGCTAGACGTGTGGCAAAAACATTAATTCGTCAAGACAATATTACTATATTCAGAACATATCACATATTTTCGCTAATGTGTGAATTGTGGTTATGGTGAACAGAAAATGCGTGATTTGATTAAAAAATTCAAAATGATGCGTTATGTAACACCAGGATTCAATAATAAATTACATAAACGGATATCGAAGGATAACGTGCATCAAGACAAATCAGAAATGTCCCACGTGCGGGATCCAAAGATCTAAGAATTTCAGCCAAACAGTACAACACCTAACAGAAAGTACAAGAAATGCAGATTCTATGGACGGTTCATATGGAGGTCTGTTTCAGGCACATGATGTTTCATATCCACTAATTGTGGCCATGAGTGTAGAGTTTCTGACCACTTACGGCTTATAGACACCACCAAGGTGACCAATAAACATTTACACGAACTTCGGCTACACTTTGACAGAGAGACGACCACGAACTTCACGTGTGGATCGTATGCGAACAATTTCTTCGCAGAAATAAATTTTCTAAAACAAATGTTTTCCTTATACATCAGTGCCTAAAGTATTAGAGCAATTCAGTGAAACATTAGCATCGCAAAATTACGGTGTATACACATTTACTGATATATCACGATGGAAACAATGGAATCGTTGTTTCAGCGGCGTTTGGCTTTTAATGTGAAAATTAAATCAACTCTCATTCACGAGTAGGACTATTTGAACGGTTAGGTTTCCTAGTAAGTGATATATAATTGTTTATGTAAGTGTTAAAGTTGGTGATGTAAAGATACTGAACGCGTGCAATGACGGTGTAGTATATAAGGGAGCGTCCATAATCTACGTACCTACATGGCTTGGTCTGGGGAGGGATGGATTGGCTGGAAGGCTACGCTGCGCTACGTGGAAAAAGGGTGGCGGTGGTTTCCGAGTCAGGCCAGTCATATCATTTTTCACAGTTAAAATGAAGTAAAGAACACATTTATTTCCTTCATTTAATTATCTCTGTATGTAATTTACAATAGTCTAACAAGAGAAAACAGTACAAAATGTCTTCTGGACTCAAAAGGGAAAAAGCTAAGTGCTACGTGGAAGGGGAGAGGGGGTGAGGGTAAAGGTAAAAGCCACCTAGGGCTACGTCGGGGGAGGGGGTTCACAGGAGGCCAAAATGGAACTACGTGGTTTATGGACGCTCCATAAGAAATGACAGTGAAACCAGCTGACCGCTCTTATTGCGCATATATACGACATTCTGAATGATATCCTTCGATATATGTAATACGGAGGATAGAGATGGTATATCACAGATACCTCGGTTCGTAGGAACATGACAGCAGCATATGCTTTACATGATCATCTACACACCTCATCTGTGCATCATTGACAGTATACAATGAAACAACAACATCGCAAGACACTTATACTTGCAACCATGTAGAAGAAATCGAAATTTGTAGTATGTACTAGAAATACGTATATTGAAATTAAACAAAAAGCTGTTACCAAGCTAGTAGTTCCTCAACAATTGAGCCTTGTCCGAAAGAAAGGTTCAAGACTTGGGCAAAATTGTAGAACACCTACCAAAAAGTAAAAGTACAAGCAATGATGTAACTGTTTTTGTTGAAATCGCGGAATCCACGGTCGGTGCGAGCGCTATATGGAATCAGTTACTACTGAACACCCATAAAGCGATCGGGAAGAAGCAGTTGACTATGAATAGCATCCCAGCGAGGTGCGGAAGAGCATACCGTAAAGACATCGGAACAGTTTCTGTTAACTTACATTTGTAACGCCCTAGTGGTGCATGGAACAGATAGTGACGTCTTGAAGCGGTTTAGTTGTCTTCAGTACTTCCTTACCAGATCAACATCCGCTAGCTTCTGCTATGATCGGTGATCAAGCGTCCGTTTCGAGGGAAGTTCAAGTACTACTCTCGTCTTCATTCCGCAGCGGAATTAAAAGCTTGGGTCACCTGGTAGGGCAGAGCCACGTATGTTTTTCTTGAGTAGAGGCACGCCGCGCCGCGCCAGTTGAAAGTTGCGCAAGTCAGCGAATTTGTTAATAACTACTCCAACACACAAGTAACACAAAAACAGAATTTGCTAACGAGCTAAATTCCAAAAATCTTTTAAATAAAGTTACGAAAACCGATAAAATATAAACGATACTTTATAAAAACTCATTATAGGATTATTACATGACAAAATATATGCATAACTATTTTTGTAAATAGTATCCGTTGAACTCGACACATTTTTTCTTTTATATTACCACAATTTGTTTAATTTCTTCATCATAAAAACTTGTTGAACTTGTACGTATCCAATTGCGCACGTACTCTTGAACCACTTGGGTGTTAAAAAAATTATAAAACTATATTGATACATCAGCTATAAAACTATATTGATACGTTATATATATATATCAGCGTTCTATGAATACTGTATATTTTTTGTTGTTTGTAGCAAGTAGAGTTGTGATTGTTTGTTGGAAGTGGCTGCTGTGCTCGTTCGAGGGATTTGATAAATGTTCGTTGTTGCTGGCGATAGTTAGAATACTTGAAGAATATATGGTTCAAGTCCTGTGGTGTCTGTCCGTCACATTGGCAGGATGGCGAGTTTGCTGCGTGGATACGGAAGAGGTGTTTGCGGAAAGCGCCACGGTTAAATCTCATGCGGAGATTGTTGTGATGTACCTTCGTTGTGCATTCCAATCTCAGAACCAAGGTCGTGGGAGGGTATATATCAAAGCATACTGCCGTCCTCTGTGTCTTTTCGTCTCTTCCCTCGTGGTCCATTGCTGATAAGCCTGCCTGGTAATCTTTGTTGTTGTAGGGTGGTGTGAGGTTCTGGCCCGTACTGCATGCTTCTTTAGCTAGCTTGTCTACGTACTCGTTTTGTCTTATTCCTCTTTTGGCCAGTATCCAAATGTAGTTAACAGTGGAGCCCCGTTGTATAAGTTTGACGTTTAGCTGGATTATGGTGATGTGATATGTATTGGTACGCTGTAGTATGGCGGGGTTAGCTAGTGAGCGAAGAACGCTAAGTGAGTCGGTAAGGATTAAGATACTTCGCCGCTGAAATCTTCTTGCATAAGCGAGGGCTTGGATGATAGCAGTAGCTTCGCCCGAATAGATTGGCAGATGTTTTGGAAATCGGTATCTTTCGTCGTGTCGTGTCTCGGGGCAGTAGAAGGCACACTCTACTCCTGTCGTGGGTATCTTTGACCAGTCGATGTAGATCTGGGCTGCTGTTGCCTATTGATCAGATAGGTATTCCTGACAAAATTGTTGGACTGGTTGGCCGTTTCGGGAGTGCGCTGGTATACAACTTACTGTTAATGGCGCCACACATTGTTGGTAGGATATATTATATAAGGTTGCTGTTTCCAGCTGTAGACTTTCGGGGAATAGAGTTGCCAGGTACTCGAGGCTATGTAGCAGTGGATATCTTTGACTCTACAGACGCCGTCCTCGTTCTTCTACCAGCTATTGCAGTTTAGTGAGTTTCAAGGAATTAGTTGGATTATTGGAATATTTGCGTGCCAATAAAAATTTGTTGGATAGGAGTTGGGTGCGGATTCTCAGAGGCATTTCTGTTGTTTCCAGATGAAGGGTATTCGTAGGAGTAGATTTTATAGCTCCTAGGCAGGTGCGAATGCACTGGTACTGGATCCGTTCTAGTTTATCTAGATTTCATTTATTACCGCTAAGATAGAAGATACTTCCATATTCCATTTTTGCTCGTATCAAGGAGCGGTACAGTACTAATAATGTCGATGGGTGTGCTCCCACCACACTCGGGTCAGAGTACGTAGGATGTTGAGGCCTTGCTCCAATTTTGAGATAAGTTCTTGTGTATGTGCTATCCAAGTTAAGCGAGTGTCGTAGACCAGGCCGAGGAATTTGGCGTGATATTTGACCAGTATGTTTAAGGTTCCTAAAATGAGATTGTAGATAGATACATCATCAACATACTGTATGATGTTCACAGTAGGGGGCAGAGTTTTCTCTAGGTCCTGGACGTATATTGCGTATAATAGAGGAGTGGGAGTCCTTGATGTGAGCGTCGGGGGCCCAGTAGGACGTGATTGTAAGTATACCAGTCTCGTTTGTAAGAGTTGATAAATTCCAGCCACAAAGCCTTGAGGGAGGCCCAGTGCGATGAGCTTGTCTATCAATATTGGTATTTTTACAGTATCATACGCCGAAAATATATTGGTAAATAGCGCAGTAGGGTATTGATTTTTCATAAAGATTGTATGTATCGCCGTAGTTAACATGGTATGATT
The DNA here is from genome assembly GCA_031002005.1 of Vandiemenella viatica. Classification (NCBI taxonomy): domain Eukaryota; kingdom Metazoa; phylum Arthropoda; class Insecta; order Orthoptera; family Morabidae; genus Vandiemenella; species Vandiemenella viatica. Next base: position 204,489,467 of record JARYHS010013630.1, on the reverse strand, counting down.
ATAGTATGTGACTCGGCCTTTGCGACATCCATATTGTGTGGTAGGTAGCAGAGATTGTGCTTCTAACCACCATTCCAATCTATATTTGATCATTCTTTCCACTGTTTTACCGATACATGGAGACAGGGCGATGGCGCGGTAGGATGTGGAAACTCCTGGTTCTTTTCCAGGCTTCAGTCTTCCAGGTTTCTGGTATGTGCTGCTTTGACCATAGTTCGTTAATAATACTGAGAAGTAGGTTTAGGGCTTTTTCTGGTAGATGTTGTAACATGGGGTAACGAATGTCGTCTATGCCCGCTGATGAGTTGCTGGAGCTCTTAAGAGCTGCTCGAATTAATTAGGGGTAAATGATGTGCATATGAAATATTTAGTATCTTCTTCCTTGAAATTATAGGGGGAGGGACATGAAAAAGGTGTTGTAATTCTGTCAGCGAAATCCTCTAACCAGGTAATATTGACGGAGGCTTCGCGTGGTCTGAAGTTTCTGTTGCGCATGGTTTTTATACGCTGCCATGTCTCTTTCATGTTTACCTATCTACTCAGGGAGGAACACAATTCCTTGAAGCTCTGTCTCTTTTCTGTCTTTAGGAACTGTTTTGTACGTGCTGATACTTGCTGAACCCTAATATATGTATCTTGACTTGGATGTTTTCGGAATTCTCTGAGCGCCGCCCGTCGAAGGGCGATGTGTCGAGAACACTCTGCATTCCACCATACCGGTGGGGTGAATTTCTTCTGAGCAGTAGTCCTTCTCATGGGAATGGATACTTAAGCTGCGTATTCCATGGCTTTAGTGAAGAGGTTATAGTCCTCCAAGGCTGATTTAATTTGCTGGAAGTTGCTCGCGTCCTCGAGCATTATTTCCTCAATTTTTTTCCAGTTTGCTGCTTTTATGTTCCACTTACTTGATGGAATGGGGTTTCGGACCTTCGTTGGGGGAAGGTTTATATTTATGAGTACTGGAAAGTAATTTGAACCCAACGGGTCTTGTAATGTGCTTCATTGGGTGATTGTAGCTTTAGATGGTGAGCTTAGTGTAATATCTACTGCTGATGGGTGGTGATACGGTGATGGAACAAGTGAGCGAGAGCTATCATTCAGGATTGATAGACCATATAATTCGCAAATCTCTAATATAGCCTGTCCCTGTTTATCGGTAAAGGTGCATCCCCATGAGGTACTGTGTGCGTTAAGGTCTCCACATATCAGTAGTGGTGGGTTTAGTGGGGTTAGCAGGGTAATCCGTATCTCTTGTGTTATGGACTTATTGGGTTTGCAATAGATCGAAAGGCACATAAACTCAAATGCATGGGTTTGTATTCTAGCTGCAACGGCCTGAATGTCTTGTTCTGCGCTCGTTGTGGTTGTTAGGTCGTTAAAGGAAAGTGAATGATGTATAAGAAGCGTTGTCCTCCGGTCAATCGGTTCGGATGGAGGAGTAGTTCTTGAATCTTACGTATGTTGTTTCCTTGAACCAAGTCTCAAAGATTGCGGCTATTATATTATCTTTTTGTCTAAGCTCGTATTCCAGACCTTCTTTGTTAGAGATAGCCGATCTAGCGTTCCACTGCAAGATTTGTAGAGCCATTAAACTTATTTAGTAGTGTGCGTAGTAGGTGGGCTTCCGAAGTTGGATGTTTGAAGCGAGGTGATGATGTACAGTCGGGGACAGAATTCGAGAGACCCCTCGCCTTTCGATTATGCTTCGTTCTAGACACGAATACCGCATGGGACAGCATAACTGGTAGGTGGTACACTAAATTCATGATAAAATAGACCTCTCATACCCAGCACTTTACCCAAGACTAAAAAAATGAGCCCGCGCAGCAAGAAACTCGCAGACGCTCAGAGGTAAAGTTCGGAGTTCTGCAGTAAAAATAATCACGAATATCACCATTTTAGTCATAATAATTATTTAAATAACCAAATTGATTAATTATAGAGAGATGGTAACACTTTTTTCGTAATTTTCATAACCGTTGCGTATTTTTTTTTTTCCTCGAATAAACAGTTAACAATTCGCTAGCAAACGCAATTATATGGCGAATACAGAAAAGAATCGCTAAATTACGCACGGAAAACCAATAAGAGAGTTTGAATGGACTTAGTTACACTTTCTAACGCTGCAGCGTTATAGAACTGTGCGTGTGACAAATACACATAAAGGTTAAGGGTAAGTAGAAAGAGCATTCACGAAAGAACTCTAATAGTCACGAAATATAAATAAACTATTCCAACTCTGCCTTCATTCTCAACCAAATATCAATCATTAAGGCAGAGTTGGACGCCTTCGAAACGTCCCAAAAATGTAACATCTTAACACGGCTGGAAGCCCGAGAGAAATTTATTAATATACAACGCCGTGAAAGATTACGATCTTACTTTATTATTATTACTCCGCGATTCACTAAAAGTGTGTGGTGGAGGGTGTATTGCTCCTATCCGAAAGGGTAATGGTTTGGAAGGGATATACGGGATATGGCAGGAGGCCTTACAATGCGATGACAGTGTTCTAGCCCCTACACTGCTAGCGCCAGCTTAAGTATCTTGGTCGGGACTCTTGCGAATGAATTTGTGAATGTGTCTGCGGTCGTGGTTTGCCAACACGGAAGACAATTCCGTAGGCCCACAGAACAAGGAAATTATCAGACATTTCAGGCATGAGATTTTCCTCATCCTCGTTCAACTAACTTGCTTATATTGCTACCTGAGGCTCACACAGATAACAGACGAAAGAATTATACAGGTTTAGAACCGTATATCCTCGAGGAACTTTCTGAACTTTTTAAAATTTGTTTCCAGCTTGACATCTCGACTTTTGAGGTCATGGGAGACGGGAATATGGACTTTTTGGTGAACTATACCGACGTTCGCTTACAGTGATTTGGAAAAACTGCAGAAAATCCAAATCTGGATGGCCAGAAGCGGGTTTGAACCCGCATCCTCTCGAATGCCAGGCCAGAACATTATCGCTCGTCCACTACGCTCAGATTTTTTAATTGACCGTAACATATAGATATATAGGAACAATAATTATAGACTGACTCGGCCATGAATCATTTCAATATATCTATTTTTGCAGCCTAGTAGTAGACGAAAAAATATTAGATCAACTAAAGATGCCAGATCTTAATCACTTCGTTTATCACGAACCCGGAAACAACCATAATACACCCTTTTATAACCACATATGTAACGTTTCAATTAGTTTTTCGAAGATAACATCATTTTACTTTTACATATCCAGCGTATTCCAGTTTGAAAAGCAATCATCCTTTTCCTTCAGAATGCAGGCATAAGAATTTTAAAAAAAGCTCCACTGCATATGGAATTAGCCAACGTCATTAACTGTAAGACTGACAGCAGTCTTTTTCCAAGACCATTCATTCTTGCTTGCAGAAAATGCCATGGTGGCTCCCGAAGTGAGAAGAATTATTGCGCCGGTTCAAATTCCTGTCGGCTATCAAATTTCGTTTTTTCCATGTTTTCTCAAAACCTTTGCAGATTAATTGCCAGGATGATTCCTCTGGAAGGCATTGATCAACTTGTTTCATGTTCTTTGTTCACAGTTCTCTCCTATATTTATTTACCTCGACAGTAACGAGGCGTTTAGCCCTAATTATTAAAAATGTTTAATGTATATAAAAGAAGAACTGATGTGCAGTTTTCAGACGTGAAATTTTAATTCCAAAATACTGTAAAATAGAAATTTCAAATATACACAAGTTATATATATATATATATTTTCTGTATTGACAGGTATTTGACGCATATATTATCACAGCAATATCTGAAAACTTATTTCGGATATTTTTTTAAATATTATCTTTTCTTAGGCAGGATTAGGGGTAGTAAATGATTCTTGTTTAATTTTTCTGCAGCGCGTCACAGCGCCTAGTATTTAAAAGTTACTCACACATCGATACGAGATAATTCTTTGCAGTTATCATTTTGTAAACGAATCTAATCCAGCAGTATTCTTGTCAAACTTTTACAATTACAAAATTTTATTTTGATACTGCTTTGTCTAGGCTCTAATGAAGGAAAATGTAGTTTTATCTCGATGGCAGATGATTCCGAAGTCACAATACAAGGAAATATGCATCGTTTCCTGCCAGAAGACTTCCTCATCGAATGTGCGAGTTATATTCAAACATTAGTATGCTTCAGTGCCAATCGCTACACCAGCCACATCTAGAAATTTGAGTGATATTAGAAGGAGGGTAATAATTACTTTGCATGAAGAGCTATATTCAAATGGTTTTATAACTAGAATTATGAATATAAACAAATAAATTTTTTAATTTTTAATTTAATTTAATTGCAATGGAGCACAGGCTCCGGTGGCAATTTACCTACACACCCATCTTCCCCCTATCTGCACCCACCTACATTTGCCCTCTACAAATTTTATCTTTAAATTCTTTCAAAGTTTTCGGTAAATTATTCATCATTTCCTTTGGTAACTCATTCCAATCCCTGACACCCTTACCTAAAAAAGAGAATCTTCCCACACCCTTGTGCCTGAAATCGAGTGCCAGCTTGTGGTCATGGTCATCTTTTCCCTTCCATGCACTACTTTTAATACCTATTGCAATATCTTTCCATGCCTCATCGCCAGTATATGCCCTGTACACTCCCATGTCCCTCCTCATCCTCCTCCTGTCTTGCAATAAATCCCATTCCAGCTCCTTTATCATATCCGTCACTGATTGCATTCTGCGATAATATCTTGGCATTACTTTTGATAACAAGCTTTACTGGGCAGGACACATTGAACAGGTGGTAGGAAAAGGTTTCAAAGTTCTTCTCTTGTTGGAGGGAGTGATGAGGGGATGTACGAGAGAAGTAAAGGAATTGGGTTACAAAACTTTGGTCAGACCATTGCTCGAATATGGTAGTGTAGTATGGGACCCTCATTTTACGAATCAAATACAGGAATAGGAGAGGGTGCAAAAAAGGGCTGCTAGATTTGTTTCTGGAAATTATCGCAGCATGAAATCAGTGACGGATATGATAAAGGAGCTGGAATGGGATTCATTGCAAGACAGGAGGAGAATGAGGAGGGTCATGGGAGTGTGCAGGGCATATACTGGCGATGAGACATGGAAAGATATTGCAATAGGTATTAAAAGTAGTGCATGGAAGGGAAAAGATGACCATGACCACAAGCTGGCACTCGATTTCAGGCACAAGGGTGTGGGAAGATTCTCTTTTTTAGGTAAGGGTGTCAGGGATTGGAATGAGTTACCAAAGGAAATGATGAATAATTTACCGAAAACTTTGAAAGAATTTAAAGATAAAATTTGTAGAGGGCAAATGTAGGTGGGTGCAGATAGGGGGAAGATGGGTGTGTAGGTAAATTGCCACCGGAGCCTGTGCTCCATTGCAATTAAATTAAATTAAAAATTAAAAAATTTATTTGTTTATATTCATAATTCTAGTTATAAAACCATTTGAATATAGCTCTTCATGCAAAGTAATTATTACCCTCCTTCTAATATCACTCAAATTTCTAGATGTGGCTGGTGTAGCGATTGGCACTGAAGCATACTAATGTTTGAATATAACTCGCACATTCGATGAGGAAGTCTTCTGGCAGGAAACGATGCATATTTCCTTGTATTGTGACTTCGGAATCATCTGCCATCGAGATAAAACTACATTTTCCTTCATTAGAGCCTAGACAAAGCAGTATCAAAATAAAATTTTGTAATTGTAAAAGTTTGACAAGAATACTGCTGGATTAGATTCGTTTACAAAATGATAACTGCAAAGAATTATCTCGTATCGATGTGTGAGTAACTTTTAAATACTAGGCGCTGTGACGCGCTGCAGAAAAATTAAACAAGAATCATTTACTACCCCTAATCCTGCCTAAGAAAAGATAATATTTAAAAAAAATATCCGAAATAAGTTTTCAGATATTGCTGTGATAATATATGCGTCAAATACCTGTCAATACAGAAAAAAATATATATATATATATATATATAACTTGTGTATATTTGAAATTTCTATTTTACAGTATTTTGGAATTAAAATTTCACGTCTGAAAACTGCACATCAGTTCTTCTTTTATATACATTAAACATTTTTAATAATTAGGGCTAAACGCCTCGTTACTGTCGAGGTAAATAAATATAGGAGAGAACTGTGAACAAAGAACATGAAACAAGTTGATCAATGCCTTCCAGAGGAATCATCCTGGCAATTAATCTGCAAAGGTTTTGAGAAAACATGGAAAAAACGAAATTTGATAGCCGACAGGAATTTGAACCGGCGCAATAATTCTTCTCACTTCGGGAGCCACCATGGCATTTTCTGCAAGCAAGAATGGTCTTGGAAAAAGACTGCTGTCAGTCTTACAGTTAATGACGTTGGCTAATTCCATATGCAGTGGAGCTTTTTTTAAAATTCTTATGCCTGCATTCTGAAGGAAAAGGATGATTGCTTTTCAAACTGGAATACGCTGGATATGTAAAAGTAAAATGATGTTATCTTCGAAAAACTAATTGAAACGTTACATATGTGGTTATAAAAGGGTGTATTATGGTTGTTTCCGGGTTCGTGATAAACGAAGTGATTAAGATCTGGCATCTTTAGTTGATCTAATATTTTTTCGTCTACTACTAGGCTGCAAAAATAGATATATTGAAATGATTCATGGCCGAGTCAGTCTATAATTATTGTTCCTATATATCTATATGTTACGGTCAATTAAAAAATCTGAGCGTAGTGGACGAGCGATAATGTTCTGGCCTGGCATTCGAGAGGATGCGGGTTCAAACCCGCTTCTGGCCATCCAGATTTGGATTTTCTGCAGTTTTTCCAAATCACTGTAAGCGAACGTCGGTATAGTTCACCAAAAAGTCCATATTCCCGTCTCCCATGACCTCAAAAGTCGAGATGTCAAGCTGGAAACAAATTTAAAAAAGTTCAGAAAGTTCCTCGAGGATATACGGTTCTAAACCTGTATAATTCTTTCGTCTGTTATCTGTGTGAGCCTCAGGTAGCAATATAAGCAAGTTAGTTGAACGAGGATGAGGAAAATCTCATGCCTGAAATGTCTGATAATTTCCTTGTTCTGTGGGCCTACGGAATTGTCTTCCGTGTTGGCAAACCACGACCGCAGACACATTCACAAATTCATTCGCAAGAGTCCCGACCAAGATACTTAAGCTGGCGCTAGCAGTGTAGGGGCTAGAACACTGTCATCGCATTGTAAAGGCCTCCTGCCATATCCCGTATATCCCTTCCAAACCATTACCCTTTCGGATAGGAGCAATACACCCTCCACCACACACTTTTAGTGAATCGCGGAGTAATAATAATAAAGTAAGATCGTAATCTTTCACGGCGTTGTATATTAATAAATTTCTCTCGGGCTTCCAGCCGTGTTAAGATGTTACATTTTTGGGACGTTTCGAAGGCGTCCAACTCTGCCTTAATGATTGATATTTGGTTGAGAATGAAGGCAGAGTTGGACGCCTTCGAAACGTCCCACAAATGTAACATCTTAACACGGCTGGAAGCCCGAGAGAAATTTATTAATAATAATAAAGGTCACTGATTCGAGTTCTTCTGCGCATATGGTTGCTTTTGAATGAGTGTAGTGTTCGTCTTGTGTTGACTTCACAATAGAGTTCCACATTACCTCAACAAAGGCTGACACTATAGTCAGCAGGTTAAATGGTCAAAGGCATGGAAGGTCATAAAATATTTAAATCAGTAGATGGAGGCATGTCAATTTTCAATAACGTGCACATGTGCACATCCAGTTTTTTTTTTTTTCCTTCTTCTTTTAAATAGTTCCATTATCACGGAATATTGATCAATTAATTTTGTAATCAAATAGTGCAAGTAGAACATTACAAGACGCAATGAGGGTATGCTGAAGTTAAAATCCTCGAGAAGTAATTTTCAGAAATTTTTAATGACCTATACATATTAGTTCAATGTTATTTTTCAACATTTTCATCGGTCTTCTAATTATGATGAAGTAACTTTAATATGTTATTTGAAGTTGTTTCTGTTACTTTCGGCAAATGACTGTCACTGTATTTGTAGGTGCTCGTAATTCGAAAATGGGCATATTTCTTGTACGGATGGTCATATTCACAAATTTTATTAGAGCTAATTCTTCCTCAGAGCCACTGGTAAGTAAACACTTCCTCGAAACGTTTGTCGGACGCTTTCTTCCTCCTTGCGTCTGAACTGAGCCAGCAGAAGATCTTCTTCTTACGAAATAACCACGCATAATGTTAAAGAGATTAAATCCTATACACTCAACTGAAATTAAATACCCCTCCGTGTGCACTAAACAGATTCACTATAGTACGCCTACTTTCCAAATTTTTTATCCTAATACGTGTTTAGAACTCAGCCATGTTACTAGTTGGCACCAAATAAGGAATATTTTTTTTTGTGAGATGAGGTGGACCCTTGAGATATTTTTGAAGGCAGCCAATTGCCTTTTGGTTCAATAAAATTGTCTTTAAATTTTTAATGGCATTCCTCCCGATAGCCATTCATCCAGCTAAACCGTTTTGTGTGTTTATCCTGTGTACTGATGTATTTCCAAATGCTTTTTGCTCATACAATTGAAAGACGATACAAGACATACCACAATACCTACTTTAACACCCATGCCTCTGGTCGGAATCGCACCAGTGACCGAGAGTCCCTGTAACGCCCAAGCCATCCCATCCGGAAGGACAGGGGTTGAAATCTTCGTGTATCCATCCGTATTTCGGTATTGCATGATTAATCGAAATCACTCCGTGAGTGTTGGGATGATTCTCTGGTATGGCCAAGGCTGAATTCCTTCCCGAAACATGCCCCAAGTCCTTTTCTCTCTATAATGATTTCCACGTCGACCAGCCCTAAAACAACACCGAACTAGAGACTCTCCACATGTGGAAATAGCAGTCTAGTCCCTTCGCTACCATGTTCGGCCGTTGAATAAGATAAATCCAACAAGGAAAAGGTCTAAACACACCACAGAGATGTAATTATTTTTACTTGAGCAATTATGTTTTGCTTCTAGCTTTACATCTAATCGAGGTCATTAGAGGCAGGAAAGGACTGGGGACAAGTAATGGGGAGGAATTCGTCCATGGCCTTTTGAAGGAACAATCCCGGCATTCGCCTGGAGTGATTTGGGGAAACCATCTAAAACGTTTACCTGGATGGCTAGATGGGTATTCGAACCCACGACCTCCCGAGAGCCGGATACCACATACCCACCACGTAATTCTTTTTTTTTTTGTGTTCGTCATATCTTCGGCGGCAATGTGATATGAATCCTGATAGTATTGGAAACTAGGATCGGGTAATAATTTCTGCCACCGCTTTTTGAAGGAACTTTTCTGGAGTTCAGCTGGAGAGATTTACGAAAATCATGGAATACTGAAACTGGATCCCCGACGGGGTTTGAATTCGCGTCCTCCCGAATGCCAGGCAACAGTGTTACCTATAACCCATCGGGCTTGGACGGCAGGAAATAAAGCTTGACAGAAAATTTTATTGAAGTATCAGTGTTAGTTAGAAACAAAGAGAGAGATGATAGTTTTACTACTTCCATCTTCCAGATTTAAAATGTGGAACCGCTAATTCACATTGCAGACGGATTTTTTTATTTATTTACTGTTCTTAATTATTATTATTACTACTAAAACTGTTGCTACTGCGTTCAAGTTTAGCTTACCCTCTAAATATGGTATGATGAAAACAAAATTAAGGTGTTAATATTCCGCACCATTTAATTTTCTGGGAATAGTTTATTTATATTTCGTGACTTAGTTTACCATTAGAGTTCTTTCGTGAATGCTCTTTCTACTTACCCTTAACCTTTATGTGTATTTGTCACACGCACAGTTCTATAACGCTGCAGCGTTAGAAAGTGTAACTAAGTCCATTCAAACTCTCTTATTGGTTTTCCGTGCGTAATTTAGCGATTCTTTTCTGTATTCGCCATATAATTGCGTTTGCTAGCGAATTGTTAACTGTTTATTCGAGAAAAAAAAAAAAAAATACGCAACGGTTATGAAAATTACGAAAAAAGTGTTACCATCTCTCTATAATTAATCAATTTGGTTATTTAAATAATTATTATGACTAAAATGGTGATATTCGTGATTATTTTTACTGCAGAACTCCGAACTTTCCCTCTGAGCGTCTGCGAGTTTCTTGCTGCGCGGGCTCATTTTTTTAGTCTTGGGTAAAGTGCTGGGTATGAGAGGTCTATTTTATCATGAATTTAGTGTACCACCTACCAGTTATGCTGTCCCATGCGGTATTCGTGTCTAGAACGAAGCATAATCGAAAGGCGAGGGGTCTCTCGAATTCTGTCCCCGACTGTACATGATATATCGGTAAATTTCCTCTATCAGGTAATCTGCTTGAGTCACAGAATGGGTAGGTATATTATGGGGTAGAGGAGGATATGGATTATGCGACCTGGGAGGAATTGGTGGCTGCTGAGGAGCAAACACACGTTGGTTAACAGGGGGGAAGATTTTGCTGTGAGTGGATGCCTCTTGCTGACGGATGGGGCGTTCTCTTGGTACTAAAAGTGGTTGACCGGTTTGATGAGGGGCCTCCGGGGGCAGGGGTTGATCTGTTGTTGGGGTAAGTTTCTGTGATTGTTGTACTGGACATGGTTGTAGAGTCTGATGCGTCGTCTGTGGGTAGAGCGCGCGATGCGGTTGATATGCTGTTAAATGTGGTAATTCCATATGATTGTTTATTTGTGGCTGAGTTAGTACTACTTGCGCATAACTTCACGTTTGTTGTTCTAAGTTTGGCCCATCGTACTTGTTCTATATGCTGTTGTTTGTTTTGTTCCCGATGTTTTAAATATACCCGGCAGTTCCTATCTGTGGCGTAATGTTGGCCCCGACATACGGCACAACACACTGCTGTGTTCTTGTTGCACTGGGTCTCCAAGTGAGGGCCGGCACATCTGCTGCAACGAGTTTCACGCGATTTGCATTGCCCCTGCATGTAGGCGGATTCCACACTGGGTTACTGGGGCAAAGTATGGTTCTACTGCACAACGTGTACCTAGTATTGTCACGTGAGAGGGTAAGCACTGTGCCCGAAAAGTGACTAAGCAGACTGGTATGTGGATGGCTCTTTCTTGATTCGTTTGTGACCTTTTTGTAAATCGTTTGATTCGTACTACTGGGAGTGGGGATACTATCTCTTCTTTCACTTCCTCCTCACTCAAGGTGATGTCCACGTTTCTTATAATAACTTGTTTGTGGATCAGAAAGCTTGGTATATAGGCTTCAATGTTTTTGGACTTCAAGGCGTCTAATTCTACTATATCATTGGCAGCGCCTGCAGAGCCAGTTTCTATTTATAGTCGATTTTTTCCGATGGAAGTGATGTTGAGAATATCCTTTTTGAATACGCTGTTTTTTTTTTTAAATATAATTTTTCCGACTGCTGTTGGGTGCAGTTTTCCAACGTTTCTATCCAGACTCTATAAAAGTATAATATGGACCATTATCTGAACTTCTATATCTGTTATCCTTGCTACGATAGGTTTGAGCTATTCCGTGAGATTGCATGTGGCTAGAAGGGGGGGGGGGAGTTCTGGCTACGAATATGGTGGCTGTGTGTTCTCTACCGGTCCTGATGTATCCAGCATCTCGACTTCCTCCGCCTGCACTGTTTGTTGTAAGTCTCCCTCGCATTGCTCCACTTCCCGTGTCTGCACGCAGCGTCGCTTAGCTGGCTGGTTCGACTCACCTTTAGTTATCGGTATCTCTTCTCTCCGAGTCATATGGTGCGTGACGGTTCCAGAACACATGTGTGTGTCGAGTGGAGGGGTACCACCCAACCCCACCACCTCCTCCAGAAGTCGCCGCTGCTGATGCTGCTTGCGTTGCTGTGGTTTTTGTTGTTGTTGCAGATGTTGTGGCTGGAGTTGCTGTTGTTGTTCTTCTTCTATACTGCATGGATTGTGTAACTGCTAGCTTGTAAAGTTTGCTTCTTGAGGCTGCGATATTTCACTCATAATACAATTTGTTGGTTGTAGAGATGTAGATAGGTTGTTGACGTAACACGCCTCTAATGCTGTCTTAATTGTCTGCCCCGTGTCTGACGGGCCAGACATCGTTATGTTTCACCACAGAATTCTTTAGTCGTGCACTGATTAATACACTGGTTAAGATCTAACTGTAAGTATTTCACGATGATACTAACCACTCTTCGTAAGCCGCATAACTTCCGGACGGGCTATACACGAGTTCGACTGAACAAGGAAGTTAACGCCTCGACACCTCAATGTGAACTGCACCAGAGAGTTCATAGTAGTATGCAGCGTTGATAGTCGGTCGGTCTTGTACGAAATCTACATTAACATCTGGAAACACGATATTGAGAATGTTGCCAACAGAAAAAACAGAGTTTCGCTTTTACCGGAGCCGCGTCGTCTTTCACAAGCCATTACATACTAGAGCCGTAAAAGTAACGAGAAATTGTGTATCAGTATGTATTCGTTACTAAAGCTATCAATACTCGATACTATCGAATCGTGACTCGTTATTTTTGGTACAGTCGAGCGCTACCATGACGAGTCACGCCGCATGCGGGACTACTTCGTTACTATTGTATGTTTTCGTTACTCATTACTTTTGACACAATCGAACACTAGTATGAAGCATCGCATCGAGTCACGTCCCGTCGCGTACGGGTTACGGGATGACTGCATTCGTACTTTGTTAAGTTCATGTAAGTTCTTCATTTAATAAAATAAGGTAAGGTAAAATTTGTACTGTAAAATAAAACAGAAGTTGGAATAATAAATATATATAATCATATATTTCCGTATTATGATCAATACAATGGCAATAATTATCTCAAATTATCTATCCGAATTTTCTATTTACAAATTATGCTCTGAAAATTTTGATCTTAAACAAAAGTAGAACTGTAAAGTAACTCTCTATATTGTCAAAATTACTCGTACTTACCTCTTTAAATACAGGGTGGTCCCGAATTCATGGTACAAACTTTAATGGTGGGTACAGGACATTGTAACAATGTATAGGAATGTATGGTCGCAAGTGACGCGGTGTGGCGTAAACAGAGGAAATGAAAGGAAAGAGAAATGGAGTGATCGGTTGGTAGCATTGCCGGTAGATTTCCCGATTTATCGAGCATCGATTACTTTTTATGGGGACATCTAAAGCATCTTGTTTATGAGACTCCAGTTGACTCAGATGAGGATCTCGTTGCTCGCATATCCGTAGCTGCTGCAGGTGTGCGTGAAATACGAGGCATCTTTGAACGTGTAAGCCAATCGCTCCACCGACGCTGTCAAGCATGTATCGCTACTGGTGGACGCAATTTTGAAACCGAGCGTGGTGGTGTAACGGATAGCGTTCTGGCCTCGCATTCGGGAGGACGGCGGTTCGAATCCCCGTCCGGGCATCCAGATTTGGGTTTTCCATGGTTTCCCAAATCACTCCAGGCAAATGCCGGGATGCTTCCTTAAAATGGCCATGGCCGAATTCCTTCCCATTCCTTGCCCCCATCCTTTCCCGTCTCTAAACACCTCGCTGTTGAGAGACGTAAAGCAGTTAAAAAAAAAAAGCAATTTTGAACACTTAATGTAAACATGACACTTATCAATAAAAGCTTTGTTTTTCCTTTTGCTGTTATTTCCCCTGTTTACGCCACACAGCGTCACTTGCGACCATACATTCCTATACAATAAATGATTGTCCTGTACCTACCATTAAAGTTTGTACCATGAATTCGGGACCACCCTGTATATCAACACTTAACAGTAAATAACATTAATTATATTAAAATAATGTACGCGCAAATCTTCGCTCTTACACAATTTCGTTTGTAACGAAACGAATTCAAATCAACATTCCCAGAAATACGCGACGCACGATGTTCAAATGTTCATTCTCTCAGTAAGATTCATTTAGTCGCTGGACGAACCGCTTCAGTTCCCGCACGATGCGTTTAGTTTATCGAATCAAACTGACATCCATACGACAAATACAAGTAAAGAAATGAATTTGTGAGCAATGTTTCGGTACTTTGAGTCAGGCGATGTGTTCGTTACTCAGTAACCAATACATATGGTTTGCTACTGCTCTATTCCATACTCTAACTCGTCGTTTCATAATTAATCAGATATAAGAACGACTATCAAAATTATTCTTGTGATGCAAACCGCTTCTTAAAATTTTCAGCCTCTCCAGCCTTCTGATTTGCATTCAGCATTCTTGATACACATCTTCAAAAGGTTTACGTACATGAAACTCATTTTTAATGATTTTATGCTCACTTCCAAAACTTAAAATTTGCTGCAATAATTTGATGAAAGATACTTGTGTCAGTTGCTTGTGGCATGACATGCCTTCTGGGTGACATATGTGAGTGAGGGTACAAACTACTGTACCTCCTTCAAAGGACCGAGCGTGGCGGTGTAACGGATAGCGTTCTCGCCTCGCATTCGGGAGGACGGCGGTTCGATCCCCGTCCGGGCATCCAGATTTGGGTTTTCCATGGTTTCCCAAATCACTCCAGGCAAATGCCGGGATGCTTCCTTCAAAAAGGCCATGGCCGAATTCCTTCCCATTCCTTGCCCCCATCCTTGCCCCCCATCCTATCCCGTCTCTAAAGACCTCGATGTTGAGAGACGTAAATACCAAACAAAAAAAAAAAAAAAAAAAAAAAAAAATCCTTCAAAGAGAAACGTATGCCATTTGTACGCTTCAGACTTCAAAAGTATATCGCTGCGAACAATGCACTCAGTCTGCGATTAACACCTTGATATAATTGAGCCTTAATGTTTATGCATGAATTCATCCCACTAATACACAGACGGAAAAAAAAATCCCAACACCAAGAAAAAATTATTGTAGAGTAATGAAATTTGGACAATGCATTTGTCAAGTTAACATGTTTAATTGATTAAATTTTCAAGATCACAGGTTAATTTAAGCTCAAGAAAATGCATTTCAAATGTGAAATACTGTTAAATTAATAGCCGGTGTAACCTCCAGAATTTTGAATGCAAGCCTGCAAACGTGAATGCATTGTGTCATACAGGTTTCGAATGTCACTTTGTGGTATGGAGTTCCATGCTTGTTGTACTTGTGCTGTCAATACTGGGACGGTCAGTGCTGGCTGTGGATGATGCTGGAGTTGTCGTCCAATGATATCCCATACGTGTTCAATTGGAGACAGATCTGGTGATCTCGCAGGCCAAGGTAACATGTCGACACTCTGTAGAGCACGTTGCGAGACAACAGCGGTATGAGGGCGAGCGTTATCCTGTTGAAAAACTCCCCCTTGAATGCTGTTCATGAATGGCAGCACTACAGGTTGAATTACCAGACTGACGTACAAATTTGCAGTCAGTGTGTTTGGTATAACCACAAGAGTGCTCCTGCTGTCATAGGAAATTGCTCCCCAGACCATGACTCCAGGTGTAGGTCCAGTGTGTCTAGGCCGCAGACAGTTTGGTTGCAGGCGTTCCCCTGGCCTCCTTCTGACCAACACTCGGCCATCACTGGCACCAAGGCAGAACCTGCTTTCATCAGAAAACACAACAGATCTCCACTCCGTCCTCCAATGAGCTCTGGCTTGACACCACTGGAGTCGCAAACGGCGATGGCTTGTAGTCAGTGGAATGCACGCTACAGGGCGCCTGGCTCGGAGCTGTCCTTGAAGTAACCGATTTCTAACAGTTCGTTGTGTCACTGTGGTACCAACTGCAGCTCGAATTTCTGTAGTGCTGCCATTCATGAACAGCATTCAAGGGGGAGTTTTTCAACAGGATAACGCTCGCCCTCATACCGCTGTTGTCTCGCAACGTGCTCTACAGAGTGTCGACATGTTACCTTGGCCTGCGAGATCACCAGATCTGTCTCCAATTGAACACGTATGGGATATCATTGGACGACAACTCCAGCATCATCCACAGCCAGCACTGACCGTCCCAGTATTGACAGCACAAGTACAACAAGCATGGAACTCCATACCACAAAGTGACATTCGAAACCTGTATGACACAATGCATTCACGTTTGCAGGCTTGCATTCAAAATTCTGGAGGTTACACCGGCTATTAATTTAACAGTATTTCACATTTGAAATGCATTTTCTTGAGCTTAAATTAACCTGTGATCTTAAAAATTTAATCAATTAAACATGTTAACTTGACAAATGCATTGTCCAAATTTCATTACTCTACAATAATTTTTTCTTGGTGTTGGGATTTTTTTTTCCGTCTGTGTATGTAACGATTGCAGGAATTAGCGTGTAGCATCTAGCATGTAGCGCATCAATGCACTGATGGCACTTACACATTACTGCTTCTTCGACGAGCCTTAAAATATCTCGTAGCTTTAACAAAATTCTCGTACACGGCTGATCCTTCAGATAATGACTATATAAAAGTGTAATATGATCCGAGCCAAGTTAGCCTCTAAAATTGAAGGGAAATCTGGTCACTTACATTTACTACCCTTTGTGCTGCAAGTTTTAATATAGTATTCCCATCTCCTGTAAAGTACATAGAATTTTACTCTAACAATTCCAAGACGGAAATATTTCGTCACATAAAAAAAGCAAGATTCTAGACTTTTTAAGGAACTACAAACAACAATTTTTTTTTCGCCCAAGGTCTCTCTCTCGAGACATTGATACCTCTGAGCACTGCAAACTAATCTGGAAACTACAGTGGAGTGTCTGGAACTGCTCTTTCACTGGACTCAGCAAGGCCACTGTCGACTGCTGCAGCCCGCGGGCAAGGACAGCCACTACGGAGCCGTGATCTGGAGCCAGGTCGCTGTCTCCTTATCTACCCATTGTTACAGCTAACTGCACTAATCATGTCACTATATTCTTTTGCTCTATCTCACAAATTTGTTTGTCAATTTTGGTGATAAAATTTGACAATCTATCTTGTACACTTGTTAGGTGTTGATGTAACCTCTGAATTCCTCTACCCACTGCTAAGTTTTCTTGCTAATTTTCCATTTCTCACTTAAATAACATAACACATCGGTGAAATTTCACATACATTCCACTTCGTTATCAAATTTCTAGTTTATCATCACACATACGATTTATTATATTAATCTTAATCATATATATTTCTGAATTAGTTCGCAAATTTACTATCAAGCTTCGAACACCACTAAATATCTCATAATCTAACCATTCGTACCTCCGATACCAGACTGACTAATATTCCTCAACTTATGTTCTTACACTAGCACAAGTTTTAAGTAAGTATAGCAGAAATCGACTTAGGAAATTTACTAGTTAACCAGTACACTCCCATCACCCTCCTCATCCTCCTCTGTCTTGCAATGAATCCCATCCCATCTCATTTATCATATCTGTCACTGATTGCATTCTGCGATAATTTCCAGAAACAAATCTACCAAGCCCGTCTTTGCACCTTCTCCAACTCCTGTATTTGATACTCAAAATGTGTGTCCCATACTACACTACCATATTCGAGCAATGGTCAACCAAAGTTTTATAACCCAATTCATTTACTTCTCTCGTGCATCCCCTCATCACTCTCTCCAACAAGTGCAGAATTTTGAAAAAGTTTCCTACCACCTGTCCAATGTGTCCTGCCCTGTTAAGCTTGTCATCAAATGTAATGCCAAGATATTTACATTTCATTTCATGCAAACTTTGACTTCGATATTTCAGTTCGAAAGTCCACTGAAAGACTTTTGGCATGGTGTCTGGTGAAGTGCCCTACTGCTAATTATTTCTAGTATTCCGGCGACAGCGAAACAAATGTACGAACTGTCACACAAAAGTTCGTGGTTTAAGGAACTCGATCTTTCAATTAAAAATAATATTTATTTAGACCATATTTTAAAGTTTCCTATTTCTGACCTTCCTAGTGTAAACATAGAACAATGACTAGCATAAATCAAAAAAAAAATTTTTCAATATATCAAAATATTAATTGTATTCAGTTTCTAATATCTCCTAATATTTTTTTAAAAATTATTTATCCCGGAAAACTGATATTCCCTTCTCCTAGGAGACGTACAAATCTCTCACCACGTTTACCCATGATTGCATGCTTTTCTAGGGCTCTGTGTCGCCGCTAATTGGAAAAAATGCTAAAACAAGAGTAACACGACGGAAAAATGTGAAAACGCGGATAACGTTCCACATTTCTCGAAGGCAATAAAATTGTAGTTTAAAAAACTAAAAACACGCTGTTGTAGTAATGTGAACTAAAAGGTTAACAATAATCTTAAATAAAGATTTTGTTTAACAGCGATAGGACGTCCCACAATTCAGGATAAATTAATTTTTTGAATAAACTTAAAGAATAAAGTCGTTGATTACAAAATTAACTTTAATGTAAAAACGTGTGGGGTGCTAGATTTCAATTGTTTTATATTTTTTGTCGCTAGCTGTTTGTAAAGATAGAGTCATTCTCAAAATTATGTAGAGAGCCCCCCACGCTTTTTTACATTAAAGATAATTTTATAATCAGTGACTTTATTCTTAAAGCTTATCCAAAATATTAATTTATCCTGAATTGTGGAACATCCTATCACTTTTAAAGAAAAACAGTATTTTTAAAGATTATTTTTAACATTTTAATTCACATTACTTCAAAAGCGTGTTTTTATTTTTTTAAACTAAAATTTCATTTTTAACTTCTTAGTTCAGATTGTTGCAAAAGTATGTTTCTTACTGTTTGCCTTTTCTTCGCCAATCTCTCTTTTTCTGTGTGTTGTAGTTTCGTTTTTAATTATTATTTCTACGAGTAATGGACAGTTAAATGGTCAACCCTACCAGAGGTCCTATATCAGGGTAAATGTGGAAGACTACTCTTCCATAATAGCTCGAAGTCACTTCTAAAGTCCGTAAAATTTCCAACCGAAACCGGGAATCGAGAAGGGAACGTCTGTTCGCCAGTCACGCGCCTTAAGCGGGCGTCCATAAATTACGGTGAAATAGGTGGGAGGGGGGGGGGGGGGCGCGTCTAAAAGAGACGCGAAAGTCGATTATTTTTCTAGGAGGGATCTCACGGACCAGATCTCACCAGAGGGAGGAGTGGGGGTCCTGCCAGATCTCACGAAGTCTCACCAGAGGTGGGGGGGGGGGAGGGGAGGGTCCGGAAATCCGGAAAAACACCTCACGTAATTTATGGATGCCCCCTAACCAACTGAGCCACCAAGGGGAGGCGGAAAGTAAGTGAAAATATGCCACATCTGTCATAAGACGGTTAACCCACTTTTGTTTTCATACTGTCAAAGTAATGATATTACCAAGACATGGATATGAAATTATTGGATTGTAATCGGTTCTTAATACGTATACAAAATTTCAGACAATTCGGACTTTCTGAAGTGGGTGAAAATTGAACTGAAATTTTCCATTACATTCAGCCACTATTAAGAGTGAGAATGAAATTATTGAATTTTATCGGTTCTTAGTAAGTGTGCAAAATTTCAAATCATTCGGAGGTCAGAAAGTGGGTGAATACTGAAATGAAAGATTCCATTGCATGCAACCATTTTTCTATTGTTACTATCAAAGTAACGAGAACAGCATGACGTTGCTATGAGACTACTGTATTGTCATTGGTTCTTAAAACGTATGCAAAATGTTTCTGTTGTGACTGTCAACGTAATGACAATATCAAGACATAACTATGAAATTATTGTATTGTAATCAGTTCTCAATACATGAGCCAAATTTCATAGAATTCGGACATATGGAAGTGGGTTAAAATTAAATTTCAAAATTCCATCACATTCAACCATTTTTCTATTGCTTCTTTCAAAGTGAAGAGAATAGCAGGATATTACTATGAAATTATTGTATTGTCATCGGTTCTTAAAATGCGTGCGAAATTTCAAACAGCTCGGACATCTGGAAGTAGGTCAAAATGGAGTTGAAAAATTCCGTTACATCTCATACATACAGGTCAAGCTAATATAAAGCGTGTAATCTTATATATATATAAAAATAGACGTGTTTTTTTCCTATATTTCACTTTTCAGCGACCACTACCTTGCACAGATAACTGATGTTTGTTGGTGGAAGTAGCATGGAGTTTCCTGTCGTGCACAACGTTCGCCGAATGCCGATAGCTGTGGGGATGTGGGAGATATAATGATTAAAGTTGGTCAGTGCAGGGCGTTTTCATATTTCGACCAAAAATTCGTATCTCCGTATACTTCTCTTTCCTGCCACAACTACATAACATAGACCTTTGGTATTTGTGTGTGGTACTAGAATCGTCTTCCTGTCGTGCACTATGGTTGTTAGATGTCGGTAGCTATGGGGGTGTGGGAGATATGGGGGGTTGAAGTGGTCGACCTGTGGCAATTTCATACTTCTGCCAAAGACAAAAAGTGTCATGGTGTATCACTTTTCAGCGAAAACTATAGATCACAGATAACTGGCGTTTGTGTGTAGTAGTAGCACAGAGTCATCCTTTACGATCACAACAGCGGGCCGATTTTCAGAAACTGTGGTACTGTGGTAGATATGGTGGTTGTAAGTGGCCGACCAAGGATATTTTCGTATTTCGACTTCTCCGCATATGTCACTTTTCTGCCACAAACTACATAGCATAGAGCATTGGGTGTTTGTGATTGGGTAGTAGAATCGTATCTCATGTAGTGCACTATGGTTGTTAGATGTCGGTAGCTATGGGGGTGTGGGAGGATATGAGGGGTTGAAAGTGATCGACCTGTGGCAATTTCATACTTCTGCCAAGACAAAAGTGTCATGGTGTATCACTTTCAGCGAAAACTATAGATCACAGATAACTGGCGTTTGTGTGTAGTAGTAGCACAGAGTCACATTTCGATCACAACAGCGGCCGAATTTCAGAAACTGTGGTACTGTGGTAGATATGGTGGTTGTAAGTGGCCGACCAAGGATATTTTCGAATTTCGACTGTCTCCGCATATGTAACTTTTCTGCCACAACTACATAGCATAGACATTGGTGTTTGTGTTATGGTAGTAGAATTCGTATCTCATGTAGTGCACTATGGTTGTTAGATGTCGGTAGCTATGGGGGTGTGGGAGATATGGGGGTTGAAAGTGGATCGACCTGTGGCAATTTCATACTTCTGCCAAAGACAAAAGTGTCATGGTGTATCACTTTTCAGCGAAAACTATAGATCACAGATAACTGGCGTTTGTGTGTAGTAGTAGCACAGAGTCACCTTTCGATCACAACAGCGGCCGATTTTCAGAAACTGTGGTTACTGTGGTAGATATGGTGGTTGTAAAGTGGCCGACCAAGGATATTTTCGTATTTCGACTTTCTCCGCATATGTCTCTTTTCTGCCACAACTACATAGCATAGAGCATTGGTGTTTGTGTTTGGTAGTAGAATCGTATCTCATGTAGTGCACTATGGTTGTTAGATGTCGGTAGCTATGGGGGTGTGGGAGATATGGGGGTTGAAAGTGATCGACCTGTGGCAATTTCATACTTCTGCCAAAGACAAAAGTGTCATGGTGTATCACTTTTCAGCGAAAACTATAGATCACAGATAAACTGGCGTTTGTGTGTAGTAGTAGCACAGAGTCACCTTTCGATCACAACAGCGGCCGATTTTCAGAAACTGTGGTACTGTGGTAGATATGGTGGTTGTAAGTGGCCGACCAAGGATATTTTCGTATTTCGACTGTCTCCGCATATGTCACTTTTCTGCCACAACTACATAGCATAGAGCATTGGTGTTTGTGTTGGTAGTAGAATCGTATCTCATGTAGTGCACTATGGTTGTTAGATGTCGGTAGCTATGGGGGGTGTGGGGAGATATGGGGGTTGAAAGTGATCGACCTGTGGCAATTTCATACTTCTGCCAAAGACAAAAGTGTCATGGTGTATCACTTTTCAGCGAAAACTATAGATCACAGATAACTGGCGTTTGTGTGTAGTAGTAGCACAGAGTCACCTTTCGATCACAACAGCGGCCGAATTTCAGAAAACTGTGGTACTGTGGTAGATATGGTGGTTGTAAGTGGCCGACCAAGGATATTTTCGTATTTCGACTGTCTCCGCATATGTCACTTTTCTGCACAACTACATAGCATAGAGCATTGGTGTTTGTGTTTGGTAGTAGAATCGTATCTCATGTAGTGCACTATGGTTGTTAGATGTCGGTAGCTATGGGGGTGTGGAGATATGGGGGTTGAAAGTGATCGACCTGTGGCAATTTCATACTTCTGCCAAAGACAAAAGTGTCATGGTGTATCACTTTCAGCGAAAACTATAGAGCACAGATAACTGGTCGTTTGTGTGTAGTAGTAGCACAGAGTCACCTTTCGATCACCAACAGACGGGCCGATTTCAGAAACTGTGGTACTGTGGTAGATATGGTGGTTGTAAGTGGCCGACCAAGGATATTTTCGTATTTTCGACTGTCTCCGCATATGTCACTTTTCCTTGCCACAACTTACATAGCATAGAGCATTGGTGTTTGTGATTGGTAGTAGAATCGTATCTCATGTAGTGCACTATGGTTGTTAGATGTCGGTAGCTATGGGGGTGTGGGAGATATGGGGGGTTGAAAGTGATCGACCTGTGGCAATTTCATACTTCTGCCAAAGACAAAAGTGTCAGGGTGTATCACTTTTCAGCGAAAACTATAGATCACAGAATAACTGGCGTTTGTGTGTAGTAGTAGCACAGAGTCACCTTTCGATCACAACAGGCGGCCGAATTTTCAGAAACGTGTGTTACTGTATGGTAGATATGGTGGTTGTAAGTGGCCGACCAAGGATATTTTCGTATTTCGACTGTCTCCGCATATGTCACTTTTCTGCCACAAACTACATAGCATAGAACATTGGGTGTTTGTGTTATGGTAGTAGAATCGTATCTCATGTAGTGCACTATGGTTGTTAGATGTCGGTAGCTATGGGGGGTGTGGGAGATATGGGGGTTGAAAGTGATCGACCTGTGGCAATTTCATACTTCTGCCAAAGACAAAAGTGTCATGGTGTATCACTTTTCAGCGAAAACTATAGATCACAGATAACTGGTCGTTTGTGTGTAGTAGTAGCACAGAGTCACCTTTCGATCACAACAGCGGCCGATTTTCAGAAACTGTGGTACTGTGGTTAGATATGGTGGTTGTAAATGGCCGACCAAGGATATTTTCGTATTTCGACTGTCTCCGCATATGTCACTTTTCTGCCACAACTACATAGCATAGAGCATTGGTGTTTGTGTTTGGTAGTAGAATCGTATCTCATGTAGTGCACTATGGTTGTTAGATGTCGGTAGCTATGGGGGTGTGGGAGATATGGGGGTTGAAAGTGATCGACCTGTGGCAATTTCATACTTCTGCCAAAGACAAAAGTGTCATGGTGTATCACTTTTCAGCGAAAACTATAGATCACAGATAACTGGCGTTTGTGTGTAGTAGTAGCACAGAGTCACCTTTCGATCACAACAGCGGCCGAATTTTCAGAAACTGTGGTACTGTGGTAGATATGGTGGTTGTAAGTGGCCGACCAAGGATATTTTCGTATTTCGACTGTCTCCGCATATGTCACTTTTCTGCCACAACTACATAGCATAGAGCATTGGTGTTTGTGTTTGGTAGTAGAATCGTATCTCATGTAGTGCACTATGGTTGTTAGATGTCGGTAGCTATGGGGGGTGTGGGAGATATGGGGGTTGAAAGTGATCGACCTGTGGCAATTTCATACTTCTGCCAAAGACAAAGTGTCATGGTGTATCACTTTTCAGCGAAAACTATAGATCACAGATAACTGGCGTTTGTGTGTAGTAGTAGCACAGAGTCACCTTTCGATCACAACA
Source organism: Vandiemenella viatica (assembly GCA_031002005.1). Taxonomy (NCBI): domain Eukaryota; kingdom Metazoa; phylum Arthropoda; class Insecta; order Orthoptera; family Morabidae; genus Vandiemenella; species Vandiemenella viatica. The sequence goes on along the minus strand of JARYHS010013630.1, from coordinate 204,465,637 downwards.
GCGGCCCGATTTCAGAAACTGTGGTACTGTGGTAGATATGGTGGTTGTAAGTGGCCGACCAAGGATATTTTCGTATTTCGACTGTCTCCGCATATGTCACTTTTCTGCCACAACTACATAGCATAGAGCATTGGTGTTTGTGTATGGTAGTAGAATCGTATTCATGTAGTGCACTATGGTTGTTAGATGTCGGTAGCTATGGGGGTGTGGGAGATATGGGGTTGAAAGTGATCGACCCTGTGGCAATTTCATACTTCTGCCAAAGACAAAAGTGTCATGGTGTATCACTTTTCAGCGAAAACTATAGATCACAGATAACTGGCGTTTGTGTGTAGTAGTAGCACAGAGTCACCTTTCGATCACAACAGCGGCCGAATTTCAGAAAACTGTGGTTACTGTGGTAGATATGGTGGTTGTAAGTGGCCGACCAAGGATATTTTCGTATTTCGACTGTCTCCGCATATGTCACTTTTCTGCCACAACTACATAGCATAGAGCATTGGTGTTTGTGTTTGGTAGTAGAATCGTATCTCATGTAGTGCACTATGGTTGTTAGAGTCGGTAGCTATGGGGGTGTGGGAGATATGGGGGTTGAAAGTGATCGACCCTGTGGCAATTTCATACTTCTGCCAAAGACAAAAGTGTCATGGTGTATCACTTTTCAGCGAAAACTATAGATCACAGATAACTGGCGTTTGTGTGTAGTAGTAGCACAGAGTCACCTTTCGATCACAACAGCGGCCGAATTTCAGAAACTGTGTTACTGTGGTAGATATGGTGGTTGTAAGTGGCCGACCAAGGATATTTTCGTATTTCGACTGTCTCCGCATATGTCACTTTTCTGCCACAACTACATAGCATAGAACATTGGTGTTTGTGTATGGTAGTAGAATCGTATCTCATGTAGTGCACTATGGTTGTTAGATGTCGGTAGCTATGGGGGTGTGGGAGATATGGGGGTTGAAAGTGATCGACCTGTGGCAATTTCATACTTCTGCCAAAGACAAAAGTGTCATGGTGTATCACTTTTCAGCGAAAACTATAGATCACAGATAACTGGCGTTTGTGTGTAGTAGTAGCACAGAGTCACCTTTCGATCACAACAGCGGCCCGATTTTCAGAAACTGTGGTACTGTGGTAGATATGGTGGTTGTAAGTGGCCGACCAAGGATATTTTCGTATTTCGACTGTCTCCGCATATGTCACTTTTCTGCCACAACTACATAGCATAGAGCATTGGTGTTTGTGTTTGGTAGTAGAATCGTATCTCATGTAGTGCACTATGGTTGTTAGATGTCGGTAGCTATGGGGGTGTGGGAGATATGGGGGTTGAAAGTGATCGACCTGTGGCAATTTCATACTTCTGCCAAAGACAAAAGTGTCATGGTGTATCACTTTTCAGCGAAAACTATAGATCACAGATAACTGGCGTTTGTGTGTAGTAGTAGCACAGAGTCACCTTTCGATCACAACAGCGGCCGATTTCAGAAACTGTGGTTACTGTGGTAGATATGGTGGTTGTAAGTGGCCGACCAAGGATATTTTCGTATTTCGACTGTCTCCGCATATGTCACTTTTCTGCCACAACTACATAGCATAGAAGCATTGGTGTTTGTGTTTGGTAGTAGAATCGTATCTCATGTAGTGCACTATGGTTGTTAGATGTCGGTAGCTATGGGGGTGTGGGAGATATGGGGGTTGAAAGTGATCGACCTGTGGCAATTTCATACTTCTGCCAAAGACAAAAGTGTCACTGGTGTATCACTTTTCAGCGAAAACTATAGATCACAGATAACTGGCGTTTGTGTGTAGTAGTAGCACAGAGTCACCTTTCGATCACAACAGCGGCCGATTTCAGAAACTGTGTTACTGTGGTAGATATGGTGGATTGTAAGTGGCCGACCAAGGATATTTTCGTATTTCGACTGTCTCCGCATATGTCACTTTTCTGCCACAACTACATAGCATAGAGCATTGCTGTTTGTTGTTCGTAGTAGAATCGTATCTCATGTAGTGCACTATGGTTGTTAGATGTCGGTAGCTATGGGGGTGTGGGAGAAATGGGGATAAAATGGTCGACCTGCGGCAATTTCATATTTCTGCCAAAGACGCATGTGTCACGTTGTATCACTTTTAAGTGAAAACTATCAATCGCAGATTACCGGCGTTTTTGTGTGGTAGTAACACAGAGTCACCCATCGATCACAACGTTGGCCGAAATTCGGTAACTGTGGGAGTGTGTGAGATATGGTGTTCGAAATTGGTCGATCATGAATATTTTCGTATTTCATCCAAAGACTTGTGTGTATCCGTAAATTTTACTTTGCTGCCGGAACTACATAGCGCAGAAGACTGGTATTTGTGTGTGGTAATAGTATCGAGTCTCCATCGTGCATTATGGTGGTTAGATGTCTACAGCTGTCAATATGAATACTTTACAATCACGAACGAAGTTGTGGGTACCAGCTATTATATTATAAATGTGGAAGTAAGTTTCTGTCTTTTTGTTACGTTTTGACGACTAAATGGCTATATCAATATTGATGGAATTTAACAATGAAATAGTGTAGGAAGGACACAGGACATTTTTTCGGCATGAATAACAGTTTTAGTCACGAAATTTTAAGAACTTATCGAATGATGAAAGACAGACAGATTCGTGTGTTAGTCTGTAATGTTACGTTGGTTGCTCAGTCACGCAATCTGTTAGTGTTTGATTTATTAATAAATTTCGATAAGAAACAAAACTTATTATTTAGTATAGAAGTCAATTTGCTCTGCACTGTACTATTCATTTGTGTCTGTATAAAAGTTTCTGGCACCAATTTGTCTTCCTTTTTGACATGCCTTACGGACGTAAACCTGGCCTAAGGTGCAGGTCTAGAAGACAATGTGCTGCTATTAGATTATAAGATTCAGATGCTCATGTTGAATAAAGAAGAAAAAACCAAGCTGAAATAAAGCTGCCATCAGTTAACCCCCCCCCCCCCCACCACACACACACACACATCCCCGCACCTTCGCTTACTTTTCTGTTTTTAAATATGTTGTAAATTGATTCTCTTCATGAGACAGATTAGATGATAGGATGCTATAATGATGGCTTTCCATCATATTATGTCGACTCGGTGTTGTTTGGGACAAATCTTACGTTACTAACAGTTTTCTATATCCAATTCTGGAATTGAAACTCCAAGTCCACGCGTACGAAGTCGCGGGTAACAGCTAGTATATATATAAAAATAGACGTGTTTTTCCTATATTTCACTTTTCAGCCACCACTACCTAGCACAGATCACTGATGTTTGTGGGTGGAAGTAGCTGGAGTTTCCTGTCGTGCACAACGTTGGCCGAATGCCGATAGCTGTGGGATGTGGGAGATATAATGATTAAAGTTGGTCAGTGCAGGGCGTTTTCATATTTCGACCAAAAATTCGTATCTCCGTATACTTCTCTTTCCTGCCACAACTACATAACATAGACCTTTGGTGTTTGTGTGTGGTAGTAGAATCGTCTTTCCTGTCGTGCACTATGGTTGTTAGATGTCGAGTAGCTATGGGGTGTGGGAGATATGGGGGTTGAAAGTGGTCGAACCTGTGGCAATTTCATACTTCTGCCAAAGACAAAAGTGTCATGGTGTATCACTTTTCAGCGAAAACTATAGATCACAGATAACTGGCGTTTGTGTGTAGTAGTAGCACAGAGTCACCTTTCGATCACAACAGCGGCCGAATTTCAGAAACTGTGGTACTGTGGTAGATATGGTGGTTGTAAGTGGCCGACCAAGGATATTTTCGTATTTCGACTGTCTCCGCATATGTCACTTTTCTGCCACAACTACATAGCATAGAGCATTGGTGTTTGTGTTTGGTAGTAGAATCGTATCTCATGTAGTGCACTATGGTTGTTAGATGTCGGTAGCTATGGGGGTGTGGGAGAATATGGGGGTTGAAAGTGGATCGACCTGTGGCAATTTCATACTTCTGCCAAAGGACAAAAGTGTCATGGTGTATCACTTTTCAGCGAAAACTATAGATCACAGATAACTGGCGTTTGTGTGTGTAGTAGTAGCACAGAGTCACCTTTCGATCACAACAGCGGCCGAATTTCAGAAACTGTGGTACTGTGGTAGATATGGTGGGTTGTAAGTGGCCGACCAAGGATATTTTCGTATTTCGACTGTCTCCGCAATATGTCACTTTCTGCCACAACTACATAGCATAGAGCATTGGTGTTTGTGTATTGGTAGTAGAATCGTATCTCATGTAGTGCACTATGGTTGTTAGATGTCGGTAGCTATGGGGGTGTGGGAGATTATGGAGGTTGAAAGTGGTCGACCTGTGGCAATTTCATACTTCTGCCAAAGACAAAAGTGTCATGGTGTATCACTTTTCAGCGAAAACTATAGATCACAGATAACTGGCGTTTGTGTGTAGTAGTAGCACAGAGTCACCTTCGATCACAACAGCGGCCGAATTTCAGAAACTGTGGTACTGTGGTAGATATGGTGGTTGTAAGTGGCCGACCAAGGATATTTTCGTATTTCGACTGTCTCCGCATATGTCACTTTTCTGCCACAACTACATAGCATAGAGCATTGGTGTTTGTGTTTGGTAGTAGAATCGTATCTCATGTAGTGCACTATGGTTGTTAGATGTCGGTAGCTATGGGGGTGTGGGAGATAATGGGGGTTGAAAGTGGTCGACCTGTGGCATATTTCATACTTCTGCCAAAGACAAAAGTGTCATGGTGTATCACTTTCAGCGAAAAACTATAGATCACAGATAACTGGCGTTTGGTGTGTAGTAGTAGCACAGAGTCACCTTTCGATCACAACAGCGGCCGAATTCAGAAACTGTGTACTGTGGTAGATATGGTGGTTGTAAGTGGCCGACCAAGGATATTTTCGTATTTCGACTGTCTCCGCATATGTCACTTTTCTGCCACAACTACATAGCATAGAGCATTGGTGTTTGTGTTTGGTAGTAGAATCGTATCTCATGTAGTGCACTATGGTTGTTAGATGTCGGTAGCTATGGGGGTGTGGGAGATATGGGGGTTGAAAGTGATCGACCTGTGGCAATTTCATACTTCTGCCAAAGACAAAAGTGTCATGGTGTATCACTTTTCAGCGAAAACTATAGATCACAGATAACTGGCGTTTGTGTGTAGTAGTAGCACAGAGTCACCTTTCGATCACAACAGCGGCCGAATTTCAGAAACTGTGGTACTGTGGTAGATATGGTGGTTGTAAGTGGCCGACCAAGGATATTTTCGTATTTCGACTGTCTCTGCATATGTCACTTTTCTGCCACAACTACATAGCATAGAGCATTGGTGTTTGTGTTGGTAGTAGAATCGTATCTCATGTAGTGCACTATGGTTGTTAGATGTCGGTAGCTATGGGGGTGTGGGAGATATGGGGGTTGAAAGTGATCGACCTGTGGCAATTTCATACTTCTGCCAAAGACAAAAGTGTCATGGTGTATCACTTTTCAGCGAAAACTATAGATCACAGATAACTGGCGTTTGTGTGTAGTAGTAGCACAGAGTCACCTTTCGATCACAACAGCGGCCGAATTTCAGAAACTGTGGTACTGTGGTAGATATGGTGGTTGTAAGTGCCGACCAAGGATATTTTCGTATTTCGACTGTCTCCGCATATGTCACTTTCTGCCACAACTACATAGCATAGAGCATTGGTGTTTGTGTTTGGTAGTAGAATCGTATCTCATGTAGTGCACTATGGTTGTTAGATGTCGGTAGCTATGGGGGTGTGGGAGATAATGGGGGTTGAAAGTGGTCGACCTGTGGCAATTTCATACTTCTGCCAAAGACAAAAGTGTCATGGTGTATCACTTTTCAGCGAAAACTATAGATCACAGATAACTGGCGTTTGTGTGTAGTAGTAGCACAGAGTCACCTTTCGATCACAACAGCGGCCGATTTCAGAAACTGTGGTACTGTGGTAGATATGGTGGTTGTAAGTGGCCGACCAAGGATATTTCGTTATTCGAACTGTCTCCGCATATGTCACTTTTCTGCCACAACTACATAGCATAGAGCATTGGTGTTTGTTTGGTAGTAGAATCGTTATCTCATGTAGTGCACTATGGTGTTAGATGTCGGTAGCTATGGGGGTGTGGGAGAAATGGGGGGATAAAATGGTCGGACCTGCGCAATTTCATATTTCTGCCAAAGACGCATGTGTCACGTGTATCACTTTTAAGTGAAAACTATCAATCGCAGAATACCGGCCGTTTTTGTGTGGTAGTAACACAGAGTCACCCATCGATCACAACGTTGGCCGAAATTCGGTAACTGTGGGAGTGTGTGAGATATGGTGTTCGAAATTGGTCGATCATGAATATTTTCGTATTTCATCCAAAGACTTGTGTGTATCCGTAAATTTTACTTTGCTGCCGGAACTACATAGCGCAGAAGACTGGTATTTGTGTGTGGTAATAGTATCGAGTCTCCCATCGTGCATTATGGTGGTTAGATGTCTACAGCTGTCAATATGAATACTTTACAATCACGAACGAAGTTGTGGGTACCAGCTATTATATTATAAATGTGGAAGTAAGTTTCTGTCTTTTTGTTACGTTTTGACGACTAAATGGCTATATCAATATTGATGGAATTTAACAATGAAATAGTGTAGGAAGGACACAGGACATTTTTTCGGCATGAATAACAGTTTTAGTCACGAAATTTTAAGAACTTATCGAATGATGAAAGACAGACAGATTCGTGTGTTAGTCTGTAATGTTACGTTGGTTGCTCAGTCACGCAATCTGTTAGTGTTTGATTTATTAATAAATTTCGATAAGAAACAAAACTTATTATTTAGTATAGAAGTCAATTTGCTCTGCACTGTACTATTCATTTGTGTCTGTATAAAAGTTTCTGGCACCAATTTGTCTTCCTTTTTGACATGCCTTACGGACGTAAACCTGGCCTAAGGTGCAGGTCTAGAAGACAATGTGCTGCTATTAGATTATAAGATTCAGATGCTCATGTTGAATAAAGAAGAAAAAACCAAGCTGAAATAAAGCTGCCATCAGTTAACCCCCCCCCCCCCCACACACACACACACACATCCCCGCACCTTCGCTTACTTTTCTGTTTTTAAATATGTTGTAAATTGATTCTCTTCATGAGACAGATTAGATGATAGGATGATATAATGATGGCTTTCCATCATATTATGTCGACTCGGTGTTGTTTGGGACAAATCTTACGTTACTAACAGTTTTCTATATCCAATTCTGGAATTGAAACTCCAAGTCCACGCGTACGAAGTCGCGGGTAACAGCTAGTATATATATAAAAATGTGTTTTTTCCTATATTTCACTTTTCAGCCACCACTACCTAGCACAGATCACTGATGTTTGTGGGTGGAAGTAGCATGGAGTTTCCTGTCGTGCACAACGTTGGCCGAATGCCGATAGCTGTGGGGATGTGGGAGATATAATGATTAAAGTTGGTCAGTGCAGGGCGTTTTCATATTTCGACCAAAAATTCGTATCTCCGTATACTTCTCTTTCCTGCCACAACTACATAACATAGACCTTTGGTGTTTGTGTGTGGTAGTAGAAGTCTTTCCTGTCGTGCACTATGGTTGTTAGATGTCGGTAGCTATGGGGGTGTGGGAGATATGGGGGTTGAAAGTGGTCGACCTGTGGCAATTTCATACTTCTGCCAAAGACAAAAGTGTCATGGTGTATCACTTTTCAGCGAAAACTATAGATCACAGATAACTGGCGTTGTGTGTAGTAGTAGCACAGAGTCACCTTTCGATCACAACAGCGGCCGAATTTCAGAAACTGTGGTACTGTGGTAGATATGGTGGTTGTAAGTGGCCGACCAAGGATATTTTCGTATTTCGACTGTCTCCGCATATGTCACTTTTCTGCCACAACTACATAGCATAGAGCATTGGTGTTTGTGTTTGGTAGTAGAATCGTATCTCATGTAGTGCACTATGGTTGTTAGATGTCGGTAGCTATGGGGGTGTGGGAGAAATGGGGGTTGAAAGTGGTCGACCTGTGGCAATTTCATACTTCTGCCAAAGACAAAAGTGTCATGGTGTATCACTTTTCAGCGAAAACTATAGATCACAGATAACTGGCGTTTGTGTGTAGTAGTAGCACAGAGTCACCTTTCGATCACAACAGCGGCCGAATTTCAGAAACTGTGTACTGTGGTAGATATGGTGGTTGTAAGTGGCCGACCAAGGATATTTTCGTATTTCGACTGTCTCCGCATATGTCACTTTTCTGCCACAACTACATAGCATAGAGCATTGGTGTTTGTGTTTGGTAGTAGAATCGTATCTCATGTAGTGCACTATGGTTGTTAGATGTCGGTAGCTATGGGGGTGTGGGAGATATGGGGTTGAAAGTGGTCGACCTGTGGCAATTTCATACTTCTGCCAAAGACAAAAGTGTCATGGTGTATCACTTTTCAGCGAAAACTATAGATCACAGATAACTGGCGTTTGTGTAGTAGTAGCACAGAGTCACCTTTCGATCACAACAGCGGCCGAATTTCAGAAACTGTGGTACTGTGGTAGATATGGTGGTTGTAAGTGGCCGACCAAGGATATTTTCGTATTTCGACTGTCTCCGCATATGTCACTTTTCTGCCACAACTACATAGCATAGAGCATTGGTGTTTGTGTTTGGTAGTAGAATCGTATCTCATGTAGTGCACTATGGTTGTTAGATGTCGGTAGCTATGGGGGTGTGGGAGAATGGGGGTTGAAAGTGGTCGACCTGTGGCAATTTCATACTTCTGCCAAAGACAAAAGTGTCATGGTGTATCACTTTTCAGCGAAAACTATAGATCACAGATAACTGGCGTTTGTGTGTAGTAGTAGCACAGAGTCACCTTTCGATCACAACAGCGGCCGAATTTCAGAAACTGTGGTACTGTGGTAGATATGGTGGTTGTAAGTGGCCGACCAAGGATATTTTCGTATTTCGACTGTCTCCGCATATGTCACTTTTCTGCCACAACTACATAGCATAGAGCATTGGTGTTTGTGTTTGGTAGTAGAATCGTATCTCATGTAGTGCACTATGGTTGTTAGATGTCGGTAGCTATGGGGGTGGGAGATATGGGGTTGAAAGTGGTCGACCTGTGGCAATTTCATACTTCTGCCAAAGACAAAAGTGTCATGGTGTATCACTTTTCAGCGAAAACTATAGATCACAGATAACTGGCGTTTTGTGTAGTAGTAGCACAGAGTCACCTTTCGATCACAACAGCGGCCGAATTTCAGAAACTGTGGTACTGTGGTAGATATGGTGGTTGTAAGTGGCCGACCAAGGATATTTTCGTATTTCGACTGTCTCCGCATATGTCACTTTTCTGCCACAACTACATAGCATAGAGCATTGGTGTTTTGTTTGGTAGTAGAATCGTATCTCATGTAGTGCACTATGGTTGTTAGATGTCTAGCTATGGGGTGGGGAGATATGGGGTTGAAAGTGATCGCCTGTGGCAA